>CM031949.1:7418534-7494370 GCA_018749465.1 Paracanthobrama guichenoti | reverse complement strand
CAATTTAAATTACCATTGTGTAAGCACCCTCATGTGAAACACAAAAGGATTTTTTTTTTTTTGAAAATGTTTCTGCAGCTCTTTTAGCTACAACATCATAGTGACCATATCCATTAAGCGTCAAAATATTGAGGGTTAGTTCAGAATTTACATTTTGTAATGAACTATCCCTTTAAATTCCAGCTATTTCCCATCTGTAGATCCCTTCTCATGTTCTTCAGAATTCCACCTGATAAGCTTAACATTTTGATCCTGGGTGTCTCCTGATTGGGATGCATTGTAGCCTTGAGGGTTTCAAGGGAAAAGGATCTGAAGCTCTTAAAGGCGTGTGGAAAAGGCTCAGGGAAATTACAGATTGTCCTGAGCTTCCATCGGCCTACCTTTTTAGGAACATGACTTACCTGCTGTTTAAAAAACAATAGGAGCTTTAGAAGACCATTGTTTGGTAGGAGATAAACATCAACCTGAGGGAAAAAAAAGGTCACCTGGATCAAGGCTGCAGTTGCAGGTATGTTTGGCTTGTGGCAATTCACTTGCCGTACAGAACTGTATTTAATCATGCACTTGACTACTCTTGACACTGTGTGTGTGTTGTGTGTGTATACCTTGTGCTGAGCTTCCTCATTAGTCTCTTTAGCACAAGCTTTTGGCGTAGCTCATTGCCTTGTTAGAGATTAGTGCCCATGTGGGGCCAAGTTACCGTAATAAAACGCTTGATTATAATGACTCTCCTCTAAGCCGTAACTCTACACACAAACCACCAAAAAGCTTGAGCCTCCCTGAAGGGTTTTTAGCGGCATGCTAACAGTTACACTTCTCGGACCATTTAAGGTGCATGGCCAAGCGTCTAACGCGATTTGTGTTCACACACTCTGCTTCGTCTGTCTGCAAACATGGGCTAGAATTTTTTCTCGCCTGTCTTAAGTCTACAGATCTTCACTGTGGAGGCAAGAAGCAGAAACAGGCATCACTGGCTGAAAGTGTTTGTGAGGACTTATTCATTTAAACTGATCTCAGATTGTAAAGGTTTAGATGGTTGTATTCAGCAATATACAGATGCCTCTTTTTTACAGTCTTTACAAAAGTCAAAGAAAAAAACAGAATTGCATTGCAACATGCTATGGTCAAAATGTATTTAAATCAATTGTGAGTCGAGTCTACCTTGGCCTTTCTATTCCTTTTTGTTGTTGTCCTAACCAGCTACGACCACAACATGTGACACAACTGTTTGGCATGGTAATGGATATGACAATGTTGATATACAGTATTTGGTCTTGGTGGAATGCTGCTGCTGTACAATAGAGCATACATGAATTACCCTTAGCAGATCTATACTGGTGGAGCTACAGGTGGAGGGTTTCTGAAAGCGAGCTGCACTGCTAAGGCAAATTCTCACCAAGTATTTGAAGGTTGAGCAGCAAGCTCATTGGCTACGGATACAGCAGGAACCAGTCAGCTGTGCCCTATAGAGAATCATGTGACTGCAAGCAGATTGAATTAACGACCTATCAGCCTGCACATTCTAGAGTTTCATGACAGAACTTTGCATTTATCAGTCTTGTAGTTTCTATGCTCTTAAGTTGTTTGTTTCTTTGCACTGGTTAGCCCCGCCCACAGTGGAATCTTATTGGTCTAAAATCCCACTCCTCGTTTCATTCTATTAATGCTGCCTTCACGTGCTATTAAAATGTATCATAAATACAAGTTTCCTAGTGTAAAATTGGACATGAACGCCCTCTCTAGTCATATTTACCACTGGGAAGCTCAAGGATAATTTTGATACACAAGTTCCCAAATTAGGCCATAAACTTTAAACATGGCAGAGGGGAGAATGATTGCTGCTGTGAATGGTTTGCTTTATTAGTTTTTGCCAAAACAGCTACATCACCTCGTCTTGTCATTAAAGTAGTGAATATTTATGTATATGAATAACCATTTGAAGCATATTGTATGTTTTATACACAACCAAATACATATCTGTATTTGACCGAAATTCCAGAATTCGGAGCAATGTCAATGAATGAGATGCTAAATATAATTTTGGCTTTAGATTTTCCCAATGAATAGGCGGGAATAAACCTGGTCTCCTCCGTGTTTCTGAGACAAAGCACTTGACCGCGACAAGCTTGTAATCATAACTTCAGAAGTGGAATGTAGGGGATGTCAGATAGAATGTGACGGCAGCATAAACCACAAATATCTGTCTGAAATCTGTGATTTCACCTCTTTATGCAGTATTTCGTATTTTCACTGAGGACAGAAATTATTTGACCTTGTAAACTTGTCAGCACCTTGTCACACCCTAAAATGCATTACATGTATTGTATGTATAATATTAGTTATTAGTTATAATATTAATATTAGATAACTCCTTTCAACATTTGCCAATACATTATTAAAATCAAAGGTTGTATTTGTTAACATGAGTTAATGCACTGTGAACTAACATGAACAAACAATGAACAGCTGGATTTTATTAACTAATTAACAAAGATTAATAAACACTCTAGCAAATGTATTGCTCATTCTTATTTCATGTTAAATAATACATTAACTAATGCTAACAAATGAGATCTTATTGTAAAGTGTTGTTACCAAGATTTCAAACAAATGTTGTTCTTTTGAACTTTCTATTCATCAAAGAATCTTGGGAAAAGAATGCATCACTGTTATATTAAGCAACACGACTGTTTTCAACATTGATAATAATCAGAAATGTTTCTTGAGCAGCAAATCATCATATTAGAATGATTTCTGAAGGATCATGTGACACTGAAGACTGGAGTAATGATGCTGAAAATACAGCTTTGACATCACAGGAATACATTACATTTAAAAAAAGAAAACAGTTATTTTAAATTGTAAAATATTTCAAAATATTAATATATTTTATTATCAAATAAATGCAGCTTTGGTGAGCATAAGAACCTTTTCAGCTGCTTGAATATAGTAATTCAGGCAGTTCTATTACCATCTGATACCGTTACTATACTAATGTACCATCACAGGTTTGTTTTGCATTTGTACTTGCCCTCCACATTATTCTTTCAGCCTTCCTCTCACATCCTCCCTCTCTCTCTCTTTCTCTTTCTCTTTCAGAGACTGCACTTGCCTCCAGACCTGTCAGAGACGGTGAGTCGAGTGAGTAAAACAGAACTGGCAGCAGGATGTGGTACCACTGCCACGGGCAACAAGCACCTAGATTTCTAGCGGATTCCCATCCCTCCTGCACCCTCCCCCTTCAATTCCCACCACCACCCCTGTGATGTTCAAGGGCAGGAGAGCGCTGGAGCTGCACTACGCCAACACTAGGTTACGGTCACACCTGTACTGACACGGCTACTGTGAATATTAGTGAAAGAGATTAAGATGGCACAGCGTTTAGTAACTACACAACATGAAGAATCATGCAAGACAGTGATATTCAGTGTCACAAGAACCTGACAAGTACCTGTTGCTTCTCTTTGGATAAAGCGAGAATGTGACACAAATAACGGTAACGTAATTTGGCTAGCAGTGTCTTTTCAGTGCACTTCATGGCTTCCTGGTGTTTATTAGCTTGGATAGCTAATAAATATTTAGCATCAATAAAGTTTGTAAAAATGTAAAAAAAAAAAAAAAAAAAAAGGTCTTGTTTTTATTCAGGTTCAAAACAAGCTTTGTGGCAGAAAATGTTTTTATCACAATTTTTTTTTTTACAAACTTGATTGAAATATTGAATTCTGAAACGGTCCTTTAAGCTGTATTATTAATTCAAGTTCATAATGGTCCGATGTAATTAATTAAAGGGGTCCTATTAGGTGTATATATATATATATATATATATATATATATATATATATATATATATATATATATATATATATATATATATATATATACATTTTCAATTTTCTATAGTGTTGTAATGTTACTGTTTGAGCATGTGGTCTGTAAGTTAAAAAAACAGTCACTCCAAAGTTATTCTCTATATCAGTGCGCACTGTTTCTGAACTTCTCGAAATGCCTCAGTTGTAGTCTTGAGTTTTCTTCCAGGAACAAACACATCACAATAGTCCTCATTTAAATAATTCCCGCCCAAGGCATATGCAAAAAAAATGGGGACATGGCCTGGTTGAGTTGTGTTAGTAGTGTGATAAAACCAAGGGGTGTGATATTTACAAAACACACTCGAAGTGGCTGACCAATCAGAACACACTGGTCCAGCCGACCAATCAGAGCATGTTGCGCATTTTGGAAGAAGGGGCTTTATAGAGACAGAAACTAAATAGAGCGTTACTGACAGACTGGGGAGAGAGGTGCTGTAACAATATGAAAAATAAGAAGCGTTTTGAAGACCCATTCTAGTAGAGCCCAAAAACAAAATCAAGACTTTGAAAAAGGGAATAATAGGTTAACTTTACAGCTTAAATGTCTCTTCTTTTCAAAGTGTCCATTAGGCCTTTTGTCATTTAAATGGTACTTTTAATTGGGCAGATGAAGAATCTGTGTCTTCTTGTTTCAGTCACCCAACAGATAAGTGAGGAGTCTTGAGGGATGTTGTTGCAGATCTGTGAGATTGAGCTTCATTACACATCAGGGCAGCTGCGTTCAGTCCTGTGTAACGGCGAAGTTATCGTATTCAAATGCAGGACTGGAGACATGGTTTCTCTCCTTTGCTTCAGTGATGTCATTTTGAACACTGTTTTCTGTGAGTTGCCACAAAACTTCAGTTTTTCTTCTGTTTTTCTTTTTCTGCCTTGTTTATAATAATTTTAAAATTATATATTTTTTAAAATTATATTAATTTAATCTGCCGTTTAATGTATGCTAGTTTTATGTAAAAAAAAAAAAAAAAAATATATATATATATATATATATATATATATATATATATATATATATATATATATATATATATATATATATATATATATATTACAGTTACAGTAAAAATGCTGTTAAAGTAATGGGATTCACCTTTGAGAGTAATGGTAAGTTTTTGGTCTTATCTCTTATTAGAGTAATGAAAATTTATGAGGAAAATGTGCATACATTTTTACTCGTTAATTTTCCTAAAAAAAAAAATCTTCTTTTCTTCCTGATGGAATTATTATTTATTTTGGGATGTAAGATGACCTGGACATTTTCATAATTTTTTTTTTTACACAAAGCTGACACCACAGTAAGATGCACTGCATTTATTTACAGTTTAATTATAATAAAATCCTTTTGCATTTACAGTACTCTGTAAATGCAAAAGAAAGAAATTTCATTTACAGAAAGAAATTACTTCATTTCGTTATACTGTACTTGTACATGTGTAATGACAAATAAACTTCAACTCAGCATAAATTTCAGCTGGCGTGACCCTGTCTGACTTAATGGGGAAATGTATTTGTAATGTAAAAATGCATGCATGCACATATTTTTCATTTCTGCTAATGAATAAAGCTGCATGTGAAAGCATGTATTCATCATATATCCACAGTTTTTAGTGAGTTTTACCTCATTATTCGAGATATGAATTATTTGAGTATGGTCACCTAGTTTTCACAATTTTTAATTTTAGCAGTGCATTTAAAGAGTGGTGTGAAACGAATATTTTTTTTCCTCATAAATGCATGTACATACTCTTTTTGGTAGTGGAACAGTTATCCAAGCATAACTTGGCTTTAGTTGTGATTTCAAGATATCGCCATCCTTTTCTCTTTCCATTGCGGTCTTTGTGCATTTGAGAGAGTCTAGAGATGTCCTAAAGTCCCATAGGCCACTACCTGACCCAGCTAACGTCAGGACCAACCTACCACCCCCAAAAACCCTTCCACGCGGACACTTTCTCTCCGTGTCCCTCCCCTCAGCCCTCCCGCTGAGACAGCAAGTGAAGCAAAATAACTCATTCTGCCACACAATCGCTTCATCTCTCCCTCCGCTCACCCTGAGCTCGCTCGGACCGCTTTATTCTTCTCGTTTCTTCCCCCTCTCTCCTCCCCCCACGCGCGCTCGCTTTTCCCCTTCCTTTTAGACCATCGTAACTCTACCAAAACAAGAGCTGGCAGTGCTGAATGGCATAGGCCTTTTCTATTGTGGTGTGTTTTTGTGATGTCTGAGTTGTGTGGAGTCGGCTGGTGCCTTTGTTCACGAGCTCTTTGGTGGTTATGAGGTATGTGGAGAAAAGAGAGGGGTTTTGACATGCTGGTGTGTCTTTTAAATTGGTAGTTTGAACATACTTTTAAAAATGATGTATCGTTTTCATGAGGAGTCAGTTACATTATAAAGGAAATTCAAGGAGAAAGAGAAACCGATACTGTACAAAATGTTTTAATAGTTTTCACAAAATACATTTAGAAAGCTTTTAAATAAAATTAAATTGAAATATCTGCAAGACAGGGTAGACCTTTCGCTTTCCAAAGCATTGCTCTGACACAAAAACCATTACAAGTGTTCATGTTTCAGGTACACAACAAAAAACGCAGAATTCAAGAGATGTCAACATGTTTTTAAAACCACAAATGGTTGTCGATCATAAATAAAGGACTGCGTGATTAGGCCGCAGTCAAGTATACTCGAAGCCAGTGTACTAGAATGTAAAACCACGTTTTTTCCTTTACAAAATGTAGCAACACAAGACTAACGATTAAAAAAAGAGAGAGAGAAGATTAAGCTTGTTGTGTAATAGATGAAATACAAAGGCTTTGGTCTGTTTTTACAATCAACAATGGTTTAAGTCTGATATGTACTTGTAAACAACTGCCAAACACTTACGTTTTTAAAAAAAAAAAACTGTCAAGCATTTTTATTAATCATAATTATTGGAATTAAATATTTCTAGTCTCACAAAATTATTGACCGTAGGACACTATAATACAACTATACCTAATAGACAACTTGTACCTGACCTAAAAAAATTGTTTTCCTTTTTTTTAACGATGCATGAAAGTCTGTATAAAACAATTAAAAGATTTTTCTCGGGGCAATACAAATAACAATATACTTATGTTCCGCGATAATTCTGAGAGGGAAAACAAATACTTACAATTGGACAGTAGCAGAATGGATGAATGTTATTTTGATGCCAAAGTCTACCGTACTATAACTTCCCAAACCTCTGACCTCACAAATATAAATGATCAAGCGCAAACGGCCTCAGAATCAGTTAGTTAGTTAGTTAGTTGTCTCCATTCTCAATCCTCATACATCATTATAAAGTACTCAGAAATTTACATAATGGCTGTTGCTCCTTTTGTAGATACAATAGCATATCATCAACTGAAGCC
This sequence comes from Paracanthobrama guichenoti, assembly GCA_018749465.1. NCBI lineage: Eukaryota > Metazoa > Chordata > Actinopteri > Cypriniformes > Gobionidae > Paracanthobrama > Paracanthobrama guichenoti. The sequence goes on along the minus strand of CM031949.1, from coordinate 7,487,114 downwards.
GCTGTGAGTTGATTTGAGCCTCGTCCTTATAGCCGGTAACTCTCCCAAAGTTAAAATATCTAGTGGGCACATGAATGGGCGTCTCCTCTTGGTGTGTTTCTGCTTCACTGGTTTGATATGGGCCTGTTTGAAGAAGTCTGATCCGTAATCCTGATATTAGCTCAGTAGAAAACAGTCACAATATATTGTTCTGTTCTCCACCATTTCAAATGGATGCGAGACCAACATATCTTTTGGCTGTTGAATTGTCTTTTCCTCTTTACATATAAATGCCAATGTACAAATACAACAAAAAATGGAGTTCGAAAAATGTGGATGTAGCAGAGGTTTGTTGCGTTTTGTTCCGTTCAAGTCTCTCTAGCGTCCGTTTTTCCCTCCTAAAGGTAGTGCCGCAAAGTTTTCCGACTGTGAAAAGAGACCACTCGCCGCCTCGTCCCCGTGTTTGCTTGTGTGTGTCTGTCTGTCTGTCTGTCTGTCTGTCTGTCTGTGTGTTTGTGAAAATACTGCTGCAGAGGTCCAGGTTCTCTCTTAGTCTCTGTGTGGAAGTCAAAGGGCGAAGTAACTCTTCTCTTTACTGTAATCTTGACCAGTACTGAGACATGTCTGGCTCAGTTCCGGGAACTTGGACAGGGACAGATACTCCAGGGGAGATGAGTCCTATAAATAAATAGAGAGAGAATATAGGTCAGAAACACATTCCTTTTCAAATTTTAAGCTTTGGTGTTATGTACGAACCTGTATAGATTGAGAAGTACAATGGATGATTGTGCTGTCCACCAAGCATATCATATTTTAAACAAATGTGATGATTTAAAGTAATGAAATTGAAATTAGACATTGAAAAGGATATGTGTGTGTGTTTTAAAGTGTTAAAGGGATGGTTCACCCAAAAATGAAAATTACCCCATGATTTACTCACCCTCACGCCATCTTATGTGTATATGACATTCTTCTTTCAGCCGAATACAATCAGAGTTATATTAAAAAATGTCCAGCATTATAATGGCAGTGAATGGCAGCCCAAAATTTGAAGCCCAAAAAAGTGCATCCATCCATTATAAAAGTAATCCACACGGCTCTGGGTGGTTAATAAAGGCCTTCTGAAGCAAAGTGATGCGTTTTTGTAAGAAAAATATCCATATTTAACACTTTATAAAGTAAAATATCTAGCTTCCGGCAGACCACCTTCTGTATTAAACTTACGAAGAAAGCGTAACTGGTGCAACGGTGACGTCAGACGTAGCATAAGCGTTTTGAACTGCAAAGGGCATTACACTTTCTTTGTAAGTTGAATATAGAAGGCGGTCACCGGAAGCTATATATATAACGTGTTAAATATGGATATTTTTCGCATTGCTTTGCTTCAGAAGGCCTTTATTAACCCCAGGATCCATATGGATTATTTTTATAATGCATGGATGCATTCAAATTTTGAGCTGCCCTTGACTGCCATTATGATGCTTGAGTTAGCCAGGACGTTTGTTATATAACTCTGACTGTATTCGTCTGAAAGAAGAATGTCATACACACCTAGGATGGCTTGAGGGTGAGTAAATCATGAACTATCCCTTTAATACTAAAAACTAAAGAAAAATGTTACATAAAATGGACGAGGAATAAATAAACACAATTTTAGATACACAAAATCATGCATTTAAAATTAAACTGAACGATCAGGCAATACATACACATGTGAACAAATTGGTAAAAGAGTTTATGCATATATGCTACCGGTCAAGCGTTTTTTTTTTTTTTTTTAATGTCTCGCCAGGGCTGCATTTATTTGATCAAAAACAGTAATAAACAGTAATATTGTGAAAATATTATTGCAAATTAAAATATAAGTTTTTTATTTGAATACATTTTAAAATGTAATGTATTCCTGTGATGCAAAGCTGCATTTCCAGCATCATTACTCCAGTCTTCAGTGTCACATGATCCTTCAGAAATCATTCTGATATGATGATTTGCTGCTCAAGCAACATTTCTGATTATTATCAATGTTGAAAACAGTTTAATATTTTTGTGGAAACCATGATTCCTTAACAAATGGAGAGTTTGAAAGAACATATATTTGAAATATAAATCTTTTGTAACATTATAAATGTCTTTACTCTCACTTTTGATCAATATAATGCATCTTTGCTGAATAAAAGTTGTTGCACTTTTTTATACAGTACATGCACTTACAATGTAATTACCTAAGAAAGTACTGGGTAACATAAGGTAACTACATGGGTTCAGGTTAGGTGTAGGAGTAGGTTCAGAGTTAGTACCCTAGTTTTTACCCAGTTATTGCAATTACTATATTAAGTATAGTATGTACATTGGAACAGGACTGTAAAATGACATGCTACCATAAAAGTATTAATTTCTTTCAAAACAGAAACCTTACTGACCCCAAACGTTTGAACGGTAGCATAAATGTGCTATTTGCTCATGGGTGAGTTTGTTAATCGCACAATGAACTTATTCTGCCTACCTGTCGAGGTGGTACCAGAAGTTGCCATTGTTTGGCTGTTCATGTGTGCCTGCATATGAGGGGGGGTGTATGTGTCGTAGCTTCGCCCATTCACGGACGGACTGGTGGGCAGCATGCAGGAATAGGAAGATGTCTGGCTTGGCTATAAAAAACAAGAATATATGTATATAAATATATAGCTACAGGCACAACTGTAGTTTCTATAACACAGAGGAGTTTGAGTTAAACGTGTCAATAGTTTGACTTGGGTGATGGAATGGGAGACACTTAAGGAAGCTTCACACACAGCACATTAATCCAGTTATCAGGGGTAGAGGAGGAAACCAGTGTTCAGGACGCTACTCACTTGCATAGGCAGGTTGTTAGACATTGTGAAGCTGGGCATCGGAGGCAAACCCGTGTACGTGTTGGTCAGAGCCGTGTCTGGGCGGCCCAGCATTGACCCTGTTGTGAAGGACACTGGTAAAATAGAAACAAATATATATATATATTAATGTTGTTTTTATTTCAGTTATATGTAATCCTCAGGAATTTTGGTTGATATATGCCATTTACCAGGAGTGGTGGGTTGTGGGATTGCCTGGTAGACGCTCGTGTTGAAGCTGCTGCTGATGGGAATGTGACTGGAGGAATTGCTGGCTTGTCGTCGCTGGTTCCTCAGCTTTTCTTCCCTCCTCCATTTCGCTCTTCTGTTTGAGAACCATACCTGCAGGCACAGAGAGGGTCAGCATAGATGTAGACAGCAGTAATAGTGAACATGCATTAGGTAGAATGCTATTAAAATTGAACTATTACCACATTCTCACCTGTATTCTAGCTTCTGGAAGGTCAATTTTTGCTGCAAGTCTTTCTCTTGCGAAAACATCTGGATAGTGGGTTCTTTCAAACTCTTAAAAGCGATGTGACAAAAAAAACACTTTTATTCTTTGAATCTCAGCTGGAAATGGCAGACGTGTGTTGTTGATGCTTACACTTGATGCATACCTTTTTCCAGGGCTTCGATCTGCTCCTGAGTGAACGACGTTCTGTTTCTTTGTAGTTTTCGTTTTAATTGCAGTCGCATTTGAGTCTCATCTGAGTCTTCGCCATTTGAGCTGATGGAGTTCGTGTTCTCGCCACTGTTGTCCTGTGGCTGGCAACCATCTGCAAAAACATTGTAGAAAGATCACGCAAACCACTTTTTGCATTACCTTGAGTAGCATCAGTGTTACTTTAGTATTATTTATATAATATTATACTATTTATTAACATTTTGAATTGGCTTTTATTTATTTTTTTATCTTAAATTTTAGTAATTTTGTTGTGCACATTGTTATTGTCATTTTTATTAGTTTTATTTTTGTATATATATTTTTTTATTTCCTTTTTTTTTTAGTAATTTTAGTACTTCAAATGAAATGTATCTAATAAAGTTCGTTGCCAAGGCAATATTTCTAATCAAAGTATAAATTTAAGATTATTTTATTTTTATTCATATTATTTTTCAGTTACCGAAAACTATTTTTAATAGCTTTAGTTTTAGAGTTGCATGTGAATATTTGACAAAAATATATGCATTTGCAAAGTATTTATTTATTTATTTATTTATTTATATAATCAGATATATTTATATTTTATAAGCATTTAAACCATTTTTTTAATGCATACAATATGACTAATAATTAAAAAAAGTATTTTGTGTTTTATAATGTATTGTATTATATTATAAAATACAAAATAACAAACGAATGTTATTTTTATTTTATTATGAGTCATATTTTATATGCATTCAAATCATTATATATAATATAATATAATTAATTAATATAATATACATATTTCAGAATTATTCCTGGTGGAAAATTTGCATTTGGTGTGAATGCGGCCCAAGCGGTTGTCAGCATTATCTCCATAGTTCCGTAACAAAGTACCAAAAGAAACGCATTGAATCATCCTCAGGTTCCCTTGGATGTTTTCATACACAGCACATATAATGTATAGGGATTCTTAGTGCCATTCACCGTATGGGTGTCCAGGGACCTATTGAGGTGACCACCAACACTTGAATAGAGAGCTGCTTTTCTCAATGACACAATACCACCAGAAGAATGAGGGGAACCATTAAACTGTGCAGACAGAGATGGGCTGCCAGGCCTTTTTCGTCAGGCTCAAATTCTCCCGAGGGCACAATTGGAAAGGAACAACAAAAAGAGGCGTGCAGTGCTCAGCATTGTATAACACAAGGATCTAGTCAACAGACCTTTCAGTTCAGTATGTTAACCTCTACACACCACTGTCATTAATCAAAGAACCCCAGGCCAGGCCTGTTAAACGCCAGTTAGGATTTATACGTTCAACAGGAGATGACCATTGAAAGACCTTTGCTTGCTTGGTTAGGAAAAGTCAATCTGACCAAAATCTCTATTAAAGCAACAGTTAACATGAAATGAAAATTTGGTCATGTTCTACTCATTTTTAACCTGTATGCTGTTATTTTTAAAGTAGAAAAGTGTCAGTTCTTAATAAGGCCATGTACAAAAATACTTTAAAAAGGCACCATAACAATAGTCATATTACTAGTGCGTTAAACTCAAGGTCTTCTGAACCTGTGCTAAGTCTTTAAAGTCTCATTTGAAATGACATGAGAGTGAGTATTTTCTTTTTATAGGTGAATTATTCCTTTAAGTAACACATTATACATTAAAAGATCGCTTGCATTTTTCTTATTCAATATCAATGCTGTCTGATAGTGTTCGTGATGCTGTGAATATCCACACACAGGATTCGTTTAGGATTCATCAACCTGATTAGAAACTAACTATTCATCAACTAAACTTTTTATCATTGTCTCCTGTAACCAAAAGCCTGTGCATGTTCTTTCTCTCCCTCAAAAAAACAAAAAAAAACAACCTCTAATGAGCAATTACAGAGAGTCCGAGCTGTGCCTGTCACAAATTCTTGCATGTGACAGAAACATCTTTTGTCCCAGGACGCACAGTGCTTTTCTCTCACTCCCCATGGGGCGCAAATGATGTCGAGGGCACTGGCACGGGGAAGGGGGGCAGGTGGTACCGCATGGACACCTCCACCGAAAACTCTGTTCCTAGTCACGCAGATCCAAGACCCAGACAGAAGCCGTATTGAAATGAGCGATTAATTAGCACTAACTCCTCAATTAATGAGTGGCCTTTTCTCATCGAAGCATGTCAGTGGCACGCAATTCTAGATTCTGTATATTCATCTAATGCGTCTCCAAATGGATTGACATAAAGACCTAATGACTGCATGACATTTCCTGCACTTTTACAGAACAAAGTTATAAATTCATAATAAAATACTAGTTTGACAAGTTAAAAAATGAGAATATACAATATTTACATTATTATATACTACATATAGATACACTGTATACTTTATTAATTGAATATTTTAAATAAGAATTTAATATATAGTATACTATTATATTGGATATTTTCATACAAGTTCAGTATGAATATTATATAATGAGTAATAATATTTAAATATTTTATTATTATAATATTCTTTTTATTATTTTTTTGCTTCATTTGTTTTGTTGTTGCTGTGCCTTTGTTGTCGTTATTCTAATTTTGCTCATGACAGTGATGCTCTTATTACTTTTAGACTGTCTCACCTTGATTTGGTTGTCCTGGCACAGACGTACCAGGGTACCATCCCGGGCGTGTCCCCCACGTGCCGGTCTGCCCGTTGAGCATTCTCAGCTTGTCGTACATGCCATCTGCACCCATCTGTTGCTTTTCGCTAGCCAGGTTGCGTAGGACTCGATTTATCGACGACACCTGAAAGGTATAAAGGCAGCAGTCAGTCAATTACTGTTTGCATCAGCCATAAAATGCCAATTTATATCATTCTTTTCCACTATAGCTCTGTCCATAAATGCCATTTGTACATTTTTGCAATATGGATAAATGCAACGTATTGTTTTCTTATCTGATGATTGCAAGTGTAAGCAAGCTTCTATGAATCTGCCTACATATGCATTCTTATCTACCTATTAAGAAATGTGACCGCTTCATTTATTTATTGACGTAAGAAGTGAGCAATGACGTTTGCACAATCAAATGATGCAAATGAATCATGATTTGCACTTACGCTTGGTATGTTATCGTTGGTGCACACCCCCTCAGACAGTAGTCTGTCACGAATTTCCCAGGCAAAGATAGAGGGACACTCCCTCTTGTACTGTGCTATTTTGCCGACCACTTCAGGCGTCGCTACCCTCGGTTTGCTGCCTCCGATGGCTCGTGGTCGGATGGAGCCGGTCTCATAATATCTGCCCAGAATCTTGCTCACACACCCATTCGACACCTGAATGGACAGCAATATACACAATTCACATACATTATTTAAGACTAAATTGAAATAAAGTAATGTACTTCAAACAATTATACGCTTACGTTCTTATTGTCCAGTTGGACTTTTGCATCATCATGGGTCTATGAACACAGAAAATATGCCTTAAAATTGCTAGGATGATTTCATTACGTTTAAAAGTTTACTGATTAGAGTCACACTTTGCATTAGTGTTGAAATGGTTAGCATCCTGAATAATTTCTCTATTATCGTTTTTGTTGTAATTAATTTGATTTAGCTGTACTATTTGTAACATGGACATTGTGTGACCATGATATGACTTGATAATTATTTCACCAGGTCCCGTAAAGCTTGTTGGATGTACAAATGGGCTTCAGGGTCACCTGCAAAATCCTGGAGATGTCGCAGGGTCGCGCTCCACTGTGAGCGAGTTCGACGATCTTCTGTCTGGTGGAGTCCGGTAACGGTCTGCCGTTCACAAAAACCCCGCCGAGCTGGTTGACGCCACTGTGACCTGTGGCACACGGAGACATAACAAATTGGCTCGTCTTTCCCCTCCAAAACATTCCCTCAATGGGTGTCCCATTGTCTAGAATAAAGCTCCACTTCTTGGAGCTTTTCTTTGATCAGCGTTACTGACAGAGTCAGAGGGGGAAAAGGCTGAGTTTTTACATTGCAATGTCCATGTCAGTGTAATCAATAACTGAAATAACAAAATCATTACACATCAAATGCATTTAAATTCACAACAACACGAGCACGAAAGTGTGACCTTTATAATTATTTTATAAATGCAAGTTTTGCATTTGTTAAATGAACAGTTTTGAGTGCTGTTACTCAGCTCATTGTGCCCTATACAAATCAACAGTGGAATGTCATGCACTAGGATAAAATCAATCCACACACAGAATCGACTGATGAAATGACCTCTGAGTCTGAACATCTCCATTCAAGTGAACTGAAATTTTCATAATCAAATCGCCCTCAAGAGAACAGCTTTCCACAAGACTGTGCGTCAGTGTTTGGAAACTCTCGTTCACACCAGACTAACAAATCCCTAATAAATAAGCACACCTCGCCAATCAGGAACACCAGAAAGAGAGCAATTATCGCAACGCATGCGGCAGCAATGGAGTGTCCATCAAAATGGCAATGTGTAAAAGAATACAATATCAGAGGCACTGCAAACAGAAGAATATGAAAAGCGCATACCAGTTCAGTGTGTTTTGATGCGATGTGAAAGTCCAATAAAAAGTCAATTCAAAGCGAGCGAAAAAAAACAGAGGCGAATCCCTATGAAAAGCCTCCCCGGAGTGTGTGTGTGCTCTAGCTCTCTGCTCCTCTCTCGTCTGACTGCAGGAGCCCGAGCTCCTAAGCAATAAATAAGCTCCAAATATAGAAGAAGAAGAGGGGGGAAAATATGATGAGCCTCTCTGACATTTGTCTTTAGAATAAAGCTAGCTGCACGTCAAGTTTGAGCTTAATTTCTGGAAATAGGCGGAGGTCGCCTCGGATCATGCATGGAAGGCTCATTGAAAAGATCAGCTGAAGTACTTGTGGCAGGACTGTCACTTTATATGACACTGCTCTGCTTTTGAAAAACGCATCGTCACGACAAATAGTAGCATGATAAAACGACCCTTTCTGTCTGCATTTGGATATCAGACAAAATTGCATTCTGCTCTTGTTGCCTTCAAGGGAGGCTTCCTTTTATTTCTAGCTACAGGAGAAATGCACGGGCACGAGGACAGGGGCGTGCGTGTTTCTAAACATATTAAATCTGACAAAGCTTCTTTCTTTTTTTTAGTCTGTCGCACTGTTTGTAACAAACCCCACATCTGCTGGATGTGGGAAATGCAAGTGTCTAAATGTGAAATGTACGCTGGAAGTATTTCTTTCTCTGACCCTTTAAAAGTCATTAGTGAAAAACCTGTTCATTTTAAATGCCACATCCAACTGGACTAATTTTAATGAACCTGATTCATTTAAGCACTGATACTGCACAACAAACGTGTGGTAATCTCTCCAAATCCAGTGGAGTAATCCACTGTCATCCTCTCGGTCTTCAATAATTCCTGGATTAGTTGGATTTAATAGACTCTTGAACGTAAGGAGGCGTGCACGTTTATCAAATGAATCCATTTGATTGCTGTCACCATCACACAGAAACATGACCCGGCCTGTCATTTCACAGTTCAAAGGTTAAGTCTTAATAATCGTATAATTCCCCACGGTGTAGGACTGTAGATCTGGCCTGGTGGCGGTCATAATGAGACTTGTATTTTATTGCTCCCCTACTAATGGGAAAACATATGTTGTGAATTTTAAACATCAATCCTAAATGTCAAGGCCAAATTTTCTGGTGCATGAATTTCTCTATACATAATTATTTGAGTTAATAGTTTTGGTAACACTTTATTTTAAGGGAACTACATGTACTTGCTATAGTAATAACAGTAAATGATGCATAATTACAAGTAACTAACCCTAAACTTAAACATAACCGTAACTCTAAAGTATGTACATGTTGCCTAGTTAAATAATATTACTTGTGCTTGATGTAACCATATTTTTTCATATGACTGAACAATATATGATTACATTACATAATCTCGCAGAACTAATCCAAGCATTTATCGTGTATCCTACAGCACGAGACAAATGCACGATTTAAGTGAAGCTGTGCCCGTTTACAAACTAACATAACTCGTGTTTTTCCCCCTCAAGCAAGCACAGAAAATCCTGAAATCCAATCCTGGAGTCATCAAGCTATTTCGTGTGCCCCGCTTCATGCATTAGCTGTTTCGGGACTGTCAAGTCCTGTGTGGAAGTTGGCAAATGTTCTGCATTAATCCAGCCAGAGCTGCGTTTATTTGTTACCAACTCAAGCAGAAATAAACATCTCCTCCCCCATCAGCCATTCATTTATTTATGCTCGACATGTATGTAAAATGCCTTTTGCATTCATATGGCTTTTCTTTTAAACATGAACATGAAATAACAGAATTTTCTGAGGGTGGGGTGGGGGGTATATAATTCGCGTTTTTTTATGCCTCTTAATTTGACCATAATTCACATAAAGCACATATTATGTAATTTCCCATCAGGAATGCAATGCAATTAATCGGAAATTAAAGGAACACAGTCAGCCGTTGAAAAAAACACTTATTATTATTAAAAAGAAAATACACATGAGTGGCTTAATGAGAATTGCACTTACTGTTTTGCATCATGGACGCCACTCCTGATTCCCACGTGGGTTGGTTATGGTATTCTATTTACGACAAAGAAAATATACAGGGTTAGTTGTGAGCTTTCTTTTTTTTTATTATTATTATTTTTTAATTTATTGCAGTTTTGCAACATTTGCGGCGTTGCGTTACGGTCGATGCATCTCAACGCATATTTGGGAATAATCCTTTCTAGAGGAATTTCAGCTTTAAAAACTTGCCTGGTAACAGAGTTGACTGTCCGTTTAAAAATTTAGCCCTTCATTTGCGTCTGACTATTTAGATCATTCCTAGGATAGAGCAAAAGAGTAATATTAGTTCGAATGACTTGTATTGAGTCATGTTTTAAATATATGAAGCCTAATGGAGATGGGGTTTTAAATACGCAGCCACTTATTTTTTTGGCACATAAAACAAGAATTTGATTTGGGCTATTAAATATAAAAGACAAATCTAATCGAATAGGGAATAGTTCACGTCTCAATTTCTTGGTGGTCTGTAAAATATGTTCAACCTTCCTCTTTAGATCTCCCCGTCAAAAGTGTACAGTGACACACGCTGTCTACTTCGCATCAGTGCTCTGAAAAGTGAGAACTGGAGGGGGTGAGAGGATCCTAACAAAGCCCGCTGGAGCTCAACAATGCGCCTCTTTTACCTTCTATACCCAAACCCAGCCATCACAGCTCGGCCTCTGCAACTAGCAACACAACCTCCCACCAAACGTACCAATACTTGCCCGAATACAAAGAGCCGAGGGCACCCTGCCCCCCAGACGACCATCCACACACACAGACACACACAACATCCACTGTCACTTTCCTGACGGCCATGACCCCGGTGCCCGAACCCCAATGCGTATTTCTGTTTGTGAGGTTCGGGGAAATAGAAAAGTAATTTCGCGTTATAAATATCTGGAGGTGTTTGTGTAACGGGTGCGGGTTGTTAGGGGTTGTAAAAGGATGCAACAGCCCAGTAGGGTGCTCAATTGGGGAAAAAAACAATTGCAATAAAGGATCTATTCAGCGACATTGCTAAAAAGGGGCCCAGGGAAGGAAAGTCTTTCGTTTCATTTTCTCTCCCGACGCTGAAATAACAAAACCGGTGTGTCCGTTTCCATTCGCCCTCTTCCCAGGATTGAAGAACTAGTGCCTGCTGGACATATTCATTTAACATTTACATTTAAAAGTGCTAGCAACTTCTACATTTATATTTAAACGTTCTAAAATTTTGCATTTTAGTGTTCTACAGTATTTTTTTCTTTTCTAAAACTAAATATTTTTGGTCTTTTAGCTTTTATAGTTATACCCATTTTCATTTTATAATTTGCCACAAAAATAATAATATATGCACAATGCAATTTGTATTTAATTTGTCTAATTCGTTATTTATTTTTTGGTTTTTTTTAAATATGTAGCCTATAATGTGTCAGGAGGTTGTCAGCTGTAGCTAATTTGCCTCCATATTTTAATGCCGTATCTTTAAAACGTATATATTAAAAAAAAAAAAAAAAATCAAATGAAAACTACACCCGAAGGTAAATTCGAAATGCATTTAAAGCCTAACTCGACGATTAAAACCCTCAATCGCTGTTAATCACAGAAAATGTTAATCGTTTTGCGACTCTGCGTGCTCCCGTTAATGATTTATCTAACGGCGAATACAGGCTGTTGTTGTTGTTTATGAGGTTAACTAGGATCTCATCTGCATTTCTTTCGTTTGTGTAATCCTTAACTACAATTGCTTTAATTAAACATGCGTATTCAGGAAACGGCGTTCTCCATAAACATCATTCTCATGCAGACGTGCACAAAAGCGCAGTGGGAAGTTTTGAAGGATCTGACATTAACATGCCCTAATCATCTTATACTGCCATCGATGGGGAAATCTTTTGTGTTTTGGAGCTACATTTATTTAGTGAATGTTTATGAGGATTTGAGCGTCCTAATGCTATAGAAAAATCACTGTAGGCCTGGGGAATATCTGCTGGATGAGTCCGCTGTGATGGCTTATTTAGGGTTTTTAAGTTAATAATACAAAAGGTATTTACTTAATAATTTTATTTACTAATTTTTACTTGTGCAATATATTGATGCTTACTTTTAGGCTATATAATGCAACATAAAAGTGGAAAGTCTTGACCGTGCATTAGATTTAAAGAATAAAAAAAGTACAATTACAAAAACACTAAAAACAAATATTCTTATAATGCAAAGAATAATAAACAAGCAGGTCCTCGTGAGATTCAGGCGAATCCTCGGCTGATGAATCAAACTGACACCTTTCCTCAACGGGTCAGTGCATTCCCGTGCTCCGCAGAAAAACACCGCTCGGGCCTAAAGTGACTGCTAACGCTTTCCTCTCACAGATACAGGTTCACCATCCACACACTGCAACTTCATCTGAGAGCTTTACTGAAGTCATTTAGTTTTACAGTTAGCCTACAAACTATCCTATTAAGAGCACGTTTGTATTTTTATGACTTGGCCAACACCACTAACAATAATCGTAATGCCAATAATAAATAATAGCCTAATAATAATAATAATGTGGTGGATCACTCCAGTAAGACAGCACTGGGTCCCACGCGAACAACTAACTTTTAGTTTTAGCATGCGCACTCACCTTTTTGAGGCATTCTGCTCCACCGCCTGAGCCCTTCCGAGCAAAACAGTGAAACAATTGGTCTCCAGTAATAATTTCTTCTCAAATTATATGTTTTTCCAGCGTCCCTCTATCTGGAAGGAAATTCCCTGCGAAGGAGACACAGATTGACAGTGAGCGGAGATGTCAGGACTGCTCAAGGATTGAGAGTGTGTGTGTGTGTGTGTGTGTGTGTGTGCTCGCATGTGTAGTGAGTGAGTGAGAAAGTGAAGGCGCATGCATGGAGAGAGAGAGAGAGAGAGAGAGAGAGAGAGAGAGAGAGAGAGAGAGAGAGAGAGAGAGAGAGAGAGAGCGCGAGAGAGAGAGACGGAGTTGAACACACCTATGCTGATTGGTGATAGTAGTGATGTATTTAGTCTGTCTGTTCCCGGGTGCAGCTCTTTACTGGCCCATTAGAGAGATGCACTGACCCTCTGCCATCACAGAACAGAAAACAGGCCACTTTTGAACCAACTAATCAGTCCGCGCATGCAAATGCCGAGCGCCCCCTCTCAAAATCACTCAACATTGCTTTATGCTTCATTCTGCTTCTGTCGGATGCACTGCTTAAATCTCACCACTGGGCTTGAGCTCACTCAGAAAATGCACTTTAGTGTCTCTTTTGTCTTATGTGTTTTCATGTTACAATTTGCCCCGAAATATTTGTGTGATAAATAACTTGGTGTGTTTACATTGAATATTTAAATGAAAAAAAAAGAAATTGCTTTTACAATATGTTATCGCTATAACTGTCACTCCAGAAGGCCCGTTTAATTATTTGAACACATATGGACACCGTTGCGCACTGAATATTCCTGAGTGATTGTTTGCTGCGCGGGTCTTTTTAAGTCCTGAGAGATCTGGCCCTCCATGACACTGATAAAAGAAAGCAACCTGTTGACAGCTGCGAATTCAAAAGGAGAACCTGTTTGCTCTGTGCATTAAGTGCACTTGCAAATGGTCCCTGGTGCAACTGGCTAAAACAAACGCAAACACTCTCCACGTGCTTTTGTTGACACTCACGCGCTTTTGCACCGTATCTGCGCGTGGAGGTTAGCTCCGTGTCCACGTGGCTTGTATCCCCCCCACCCCCACCCCCCGAATTTTTCACCGTTCACTAATTTTACAGCTCGTTCAACGGAGTCGCAAATATTGATGACATATGTTTACATATTTCTGTTTGCAACAGCCCGCGACCTATTAGCGATTTGGAGAATGAATACAGATAGATGCAAAAAAGAAAAAGTGGATTGTGGGTAGCCTATTATGTTTTTACTTTTTGCTAATGTATCTGCATACTTTCCAAAGTATGTCTGTCTATATATCGACACACAATTCTATATATTCTATTTTTTATAATTCTAGATTCTTTTTGCGCTGCATCTCGAACTTTGATATAACGTTCCCATATTTGTCTGCTAACAAATTTGGTTATAAATCTAGTTATGCCTAAACTGTGCAAATTATTTTTATTGTGTGAAGTACTTTTCAATGTACTGTGTGTGTGTGTGTGTGTGTGTGTGTGTGTGTGTGTGTGTGTGTGTGTGTGTGTGTGTGTGTGTGTGTGTGTGTGTGTGTGTGTGCGCAGCACGACTGTATGGGAGCCGGTGAAGAGCTGATGGGATTTTAAAAAGAAAAGGGGGAAAAAAATAAGATAGGCATTGCATTCACTTTCCTCGGCGTATGCAAAGTTAGGAAAAAGCCAAAGCTCATCAATAAACTATCTGGGAAGTGAATGAGAGCACCTGAGGACCATTGCGTCCCTGACTGTGTCACAAAAAAGAGACAAACGACACGCCGAGGAATTAAAAAAAAAAAAGGCCTTAATGGAAACTGCAATGAACAAACAGCTCTGTCCCGTACGGGCCCTGCAGAGTTTCGCTCTTCTCATCTGTGATAGCCTCTGGTTACTCTAGTACACCTTAAAGTTCATTTTTATTTTAAATGTATTATAAAGGTGCAAAAACACTGCACTGCGTACAAAAAAAAAAAAAGAAGAAGAATTCCCTGTAAGTTTAGTAATTGTGCCGTGGCTGTTGATTCCTCATTTAGATGACATGTAAATCCTCTACGTGTTAATGAGGGGTATTTAGGATGTGGTCTAATTCAGGGCGCACCATCACCCTCCGGGCCATACAACCCCACCTCATCACACGAACCCTGAAGATAGCAACTTTACACGCAAAGCAATTAGCCCAATCGGGATTAGTAACTGCTAATACGAAATCGTGAAAAGTAATCCCTAATCTCGTATAGCTGTTTCGCTCTTGGGCAAAGTGGTCACTGTGTCTTCTGTAGAAAAACTTTTTAGAAAAGGAGAACGAGGGCAGGGAATGGGACTGACGTCATACTTCAGGAGAACATGAACAAAAGAGTGAATCAATAAAAAGGGGGGGAAAAGTCCAAATCAAACAAATCAATAGGCTACAGTTCGGGCACCAACGAAGTTTACTTACCACCAACGTTTCTTTCTTTAGTTGATCTTTTTCATATAATACTTAGTATTTCATATTGTTTACTTTATTTTATTGTTGCTCTAATAATGTCTTGTTTAACATGAAGTAATAATAGAAAAAGCACCACCCATATCATAATTTTTACTGTTATCATTAGGAAGAATACTGTTTAAACAAATTAATTCTAATTGCTGTGGCAAAAAATAAAATAAAATGGAGACATAGTTTTATCATTTCTAAATGTCCTTTCACTTAATTATAATGGTATTTGTTTCCTTCCTAAAACTGTTCTTGGAATGGAAAGGGAAGGTGCTTTTAATAACATTATTCTGACGTGTTATGTATCTGCGCTAATGAAAATTTCTAATTTTCACGTTATGAAAATGTACTAAAATAACCATTGCAAAAGCAGATTTATGTCTGTCTAAATTTGACATGAACCGAAGGTAATATAGGCCTATTAAATATATGGAAAAAATATTAGCCTAATTAAGATGGAGAATTTAGTCTTATCCAAACAAAATATTTAGTAAACATGAATTTATATCATTTGCATCATTTAGTTTGTTTGTGATGCATATTTCCCCATTTGAGAGAGCTTTTCAAATAAAACATTCATAATTTTGAAGCATATTCAGATGTATTTTCCTAATGAAGATACGCCGTGCATTTTCTTTACCGAGGACGGTGGGGGAAAACATGCAGTATTTGATCTGAACTTACCGGGGTAATTCTGACTTCTGATCAATATCCTGCGGTTTCAAGCCCTTGCGATTGAATAAATGAAAACGACCTCATGAATCCAGACTGAGTTGTCACGTTTGAATCCCGTTTGGAGTGGAAATGTCAGTGAGAATGAAAAAACGGTGTAACCCTCACTCACTGTAAACTTTCTCTAAATATCAGCCTCAGCTCGTCAGCGATTGGTCCGATGACGCGCTACGTCACGCTGGAAAATAGTTCTCATACAGCCATGCATGCAACATATCAGGGGAACTCCATGCATTCGCATTAGCCTCGATTTTCAAGACGTGGCGTGATTATTGCCCTATATTTCAAGTGAAGAATTAGGAGAATTATGCTTCTGTTTTAAGTTGTGGTGTTTCCTAAAGAAGACTGGCCATTTCTTTGATGCCAAATATAGAGCGAGGCAGTTTTATACTATCAATATATAATAGAATTAATACATATCAATATAACAAAATAATTCAATGTTAATATGAATAAAATATAGGCTATTCAATAATGTTTAGGCTATATATTGATTAAAAAATAAGCTATTTATGTTTTACTAGTTCAGAGATCATCACCTCTTTTCACTTGTGCACATGGGATCTAGTGCATTGAAAATAATTATCTTTGATATATTTCAGTAATTTGACGTCAATATCTGCAACAAAAAAAAAAAAAAAAAGGCTAATTTTAAAATGCAAATATTTGAAACTTTAATGTTCAACTGTTTTCAGCCTTTCTGTTTATCCCAAGTTGCTATCCGTCTGTTAAGCAAATATTGGCCAAGGCGTCACGGAGATCTTATTTACCCTACTCATTCACGTGGAAAATCAAATGGTTAACCGGTACAACTGCGCGTTTAGTGAAAATGTTTGTTTCCACCTATCGTGTATGGTTTTCTCTAATGGCTCACTGCTGTTTTTACGACCATCGTCTCGATTCTTCCTAAAATGAGAGCTGTTGCGCATTTGACTACATGCTGTTTGTGAGACTCTGCGCATCATCTAAACAAAGAAACCTTTAGAATTGTAGCCTACAGGTGAAGCAACCTAGTGTTTACTTCATATGACGTGTCTACAGATGTCACTGTCCATAGTGCGCAAATGCGCAACAGTTCCGTGGTGTGTCTCTCAGGAAATGAATGGGTTGTGTTGGTTCTTAAGGACGTATGGAGCAGGTATGGGGCGCACGAGCATCATTCAGCCCTTTGTTTGACGTAACCACAATTAAGGGCCGCAGAAACCGTGCAACGCTGCAGGGTTCTCCAGGTGATCGCTGGAAACCGCACGGCTTATCATGGGGTCAATAAAAGAAGACGCTGCGCAGCGGCCGGGCCAGGTGCCTCCGTTCCCTGTTCCACGACGCCCCGCTCTCAAGAACCCGACCAGGCGTGAAGGAAAATCTGTTCAGCCGGCCTCTCAGCATCCTCTCCCCCCTCTCTATCTCTCTCTCTCACACACACACTCACACACACATACATGCATTTATCTTCTATACAACAATAACAAGTTTTTAAGTGCTGTTGTAAATTGCAATAACGAGTTTGACATGCGCAATCCAAATGTTCGTTAATGAATATTTCATATTTTGCTTTAACATTTACGTTTACATTTATCATTTAGCTGACGCTTTTATCCAAAGCGACTTACAAATGAATAAAATATTTATTTCAATATGTTGTTATAATAACATAATCTCCTATGTATGCACAACAGACAGGGTTTATTTGTCGGTGTAAATGGGTTCAAAGATGATGGGGAAATGTTTATAAAATCTAGTTTTCGACATAAGTGTCAGGTTCTTAGAAATTGTATGCACTTTTTTAGTTTCTACAAAAATGTGATTTAATGACTCGTAAAAGTATTAGGCTAAAATACGATTTTTGCACTTCAAATACACGTGAGTGAGAGACATATTATCATATTATTATTTATTTTTTATTTATTTTTGTATATTAATAATGTTATACATTTTCGAGTCCCTCATTTTTCCCAAGTTTTCTGCAAAACGTGCCTGTATTAAAATAGTATTGGCAATTCTAAAAATCATTGATTTAATTTTTATATGAATAGCCTTTAAATAATTCAAGAACTGAAAAGGCAGAAGGAATGTGTACTTTTCTTGCTTTCCAATGCCTTCTGTACTTAGATTATAAGTTCTCTAATGACTGGCCTTAACTCTCTATCCATGCAGAAGAAGCACATGAGCATGTCATGGATCTTTTGTTTACTTCTGCACACAGTAAAATGTGCTCAGCACTGACCAGGCATTCCAGATAACATTATTTTGGGTTATGCATTGTCATCGTGTTTGAATGTACAAAGCTCAGTTTCTTTTCTCTTGGGTTAAAAACGTGCATGGACAATCCTTCATAATTATGCACTCATAATGTTTCTAATTTTCCCTTCTTCTCATCAAGGCTATATAGCCTATAAGTATACTTAAAGAGCTTGTGATGTAATTAAATGAGTGTATGATAGACTATATATAGGAGGTCTTCTCAAATCTCTACCTTCAGGTCCTTGTCGTCCCAGTTTTCTCTCTGATGACTTTATGATGTGTATTATGTGTATTTCGGGTTTTCAGCAGTATGTGTGAATCTCTCCCCCTCTTTAATTTAAGCAGTCCACCCCCCGGCCCTGGACAGAGACATTAGCTGAATTCCCTCAGGCTGATCGCAATCAATTTGTCCGGCGCAGACAGCAAAGCCCTGGATGTTAGAAACTCACTTGAGCTCAATGTGACAAGCCTGAGTATACGACCCACAATCTGAAAGCACAGCCAGAATAAAGATGCAGTGCAAGCTTCAATTGTACAGTAGGCCTACGCCCAAAGATCATAACTATATTGCGATGATGAAAAATGAACATGCAATAGTTGTTTTTAATAAACAGATTTATTGTACAGTCGCCCCAGAAAGTATTGCACATTTATAAATGTGTAGGCCTATATAAAAATAACTATGGCATCTGCAACAAATGATCCAGATGATGAACAAGTGAAGTAAGTTATTTCATCTCAAATTCACACAGGTGCCCTAATATGTAAACAGGTGTATCAGAAAACGTTTTATCCTAATTTAGAAAAGTACTGTGTATGCTATACTCGCAGGATGAAATGATTGACACCTGCCAGCGACGCTGCGCCACTGATTGATCGCGATGCGCAGTTGCTGGCAGCAGTAACACGGTAAATGGAGAGGGGAGACTCAGTGTCCGCGGCAAACTGTGAGCTGACAGGGCGAAATGGGAGCTAACGAGGCTGTCAGATGCTCTGACAGCACAAATAAAAGCTCGTCACTCCCCACGATTTAATAACATTTAGTGGAAACGTATTGCTCAGTTCAAAATAGACTATACACCGAATTAATTAGGAGTCTGAATTCCCGCGTTAAGGCATGAGGTAAATAATACCCAGCGAAATATCTATCTATCTATCTATCTATCTATCTATCTATCTATCTATCTATCTATCTATCTATCTATCTATCTATCTATCTATCTATCTATCTATCTATCTATCTGGCCGTCCATCCATACATCCATCCATATCTATATATCCAGCATCTATCACTCTATCCAACTGTCTCTCTGTCTGTCCATCCATCCATTCGTCCATTCATCCATAATAATAATTATAATTATTATACAGTATGTATTTTGTTAGTTTACCAGTTATTTTGTGGGTAATTTAAAACCTGGCCAAGTTCAATTCTTGTTCTTGCGTCATTTCTGTGGTCCTGCTTGTCCAGGTGTGACTTCCCTCATTGCGTCTTGCTATATATTAACAGGAAATTTGGTTTCTGTGACAATGAGCCCGTCAAAGTCATTCATAAATGACAGCTATTTTTACCCCCCAGCCCACATTTAAAGCTGATATTGCTTTTACGCCGAGTGGTGCTTAACAAACGATGTTACCATGCCAGATTAGAGTTAAACAAAAGAACACTTAGCAGTGTTGACCTACGAGATATGTTTGTGGCTAATCAAGTATTTGGGGGCGGGGGTGGTGGTGTTCAGTACGGCAGGTTGTGTGTGTGTGTGTGTGTGTGTGTGTGTGTGTGTGTGTCTACACTAGCCATACTTTTGGGGTCACAGTGGCTGAAATGTCTACAAAAATTTAGTTTTTCACCTCTAAAATGCAAAGAGTTGTATTTTAAGGTGTATGTGTCTCATTAGTGTAAAACAATAGGAGTGATAAGTTCCCATTGAGATACCTAGCTAAACGTGTGTTTGTTTACTGCTGTATTCATATGTTTTTAGCACACATATCACTCCCAGCTGTGTTTATGTTTGTGACCTAATGCTCTGTATTCTTACGTGACATAAAACTGACGTGAATGGCGAAGTCGAGCTGTAAAGTGCTTCATGAGGGACTCTCAATAATAAACTATTAATGAAACGTGGCAGAGTAAAGCCCTCACAAGAGCGTGCACATTTATAATGTGCCACGTGCCCAAACCGGGTTATAAAGGCATGCGACACAGCATACTCTTGCTCGGGGCGAAAGCATGGGCAGAACTAAGGAGCACCTAGCGTGAGGAACTCAACGCAAATCCAAGTGATAGGTTTAAATGGATCCTGTGTAGCTAACCCTTTCCGTGTTCGACAACTCACACTAAATCAGGCAATAACAACAGCAAACGATCTGGAAAATAGACTCGGGAGAGACCCCACTCATCCCATCTTACATCTGCCTGACGCATTCTCTCATGCAGTGTGTATTTTTAAGATAATCGAACTGATTGCTGGGTGCGAATTCCATCCTTGAATAGGCCTACTAGTGATGCAAAGGAGGTAAAATAGGTCTCTTTTGCCTTTTGTACACGTTTCTCATTTTAATGGAAATGCAAAGCATCAGTGAATCATGATGCAGAATATGTACATTCTGAAATGCTTTTCTGCTGTTTTAAATATGATATGATGGTGTTGTTTTGGCCTCAATTTGCAGACCGGGGCAGATCCAGACCTGTCATATCCGGTCGGTGAACGGTTTCATTCTGAGAATCTAATTTCAGTGAAAGTGTGTACTGCTTCTATTGCACTAAATGGGTCTGGATATCAAAATTTTTAATATCACACACACACACACACACACACACACACACACACACACACACACACACACACACACACACACACACACACTATATTGCCAAAAGTTTTGGGACGCCTGCCTTTACATGCACATGAACTTTAATGACATCCCATTCTTAATCTGTAGGGTTTCATTTGGAGTTGGCCCACCCTTTGCAGCTATAACAGCTTCAATTCTTCTGGGAAGGCTTTCCACAAGGTTTAGGGAATTTTTCTAGAAGTGCATTTGTGAGGTGAGGCATTGATGTTGGACGAGAAGGCCTGGTTCACAGTCTCCGCTCTAATTCATCCCAAAGGTGTTCTATTGGGTTGAGGTCAGGACTCTGTGCAGTCAAGTTCCTCCACACCAAACTCGCTCATCCATGTCTTTATGGACCTTGCTTTTGTGCACTGGTGCGCAGTCATTTTGGAACAGGAAGGGGCCATCCCCAAACTGTTACCACAAAGTTGGGAGCATGAAATTGTCCAAAATGATTTGGTATGCTGAAGCATTAAGAGTTCCTTTCACTGGATCTAAGGGGCCAAGCCCAACCCCTGAAAAACAACCCCACATCATAATCCCCCCTCCACCAAACTTTACATTTGGCACAATGTAGTCAGGCAAGTACCATTCTCCTGGCAACCTCCAAACCTAGACTCGTCCATCAGATTGCCAGACAGAGAAGCGTGATTGGTCACTCCAGAGATTGCTCTAGAGTCCAGTGGAGGCATGCTGAAGTGAAGTGTGTGAAGGCCACACAAAGTTTGGAGGTCTGTAGCTATTGTTCCCAATTGCTTCCACTTTGTTATAATACCACTAACAGTTGACCGTGGAATATTTAGTAGTGAGGAAATTTCACAAATGGACTTATTACACCGGTGGCAACCTACCACGGTACCACACTTGAATTTACTTAGCTCCTGAGAGCGACCGTTCTTTCACAAATGTTTGTAGAAGCGTCTGCATGTCTAAGTGCTTGATTTTATACACCTGTGGCCATGGTGGAACACCTGAATTCAGTGATTTGGAGGGGTGTCCCAATACTTTTGGCAATATAGTGTGTGTGTGTGTGTGTGTGTGTGTGTGTGTGTGTGTAGCCTATATATAGCCTATATGGGAGTAACACAGTGCAAGTAACACAAGTTATGTAACCAGATTACTTTTTTCAAGTAGCCGTAACAAAAGTTACTTTGTTTTCCCATTTATTGACTGATAGCTCTCCAGTCCCCATGTTCAGAGAAATCAGGAGTAAGTGCAGAGGCGTTGTGTCCGCTGTGTGAACATGATGGTTATTGTAGTTCTAGACTAAGTGTAAGCAAGCATTTACTTATCTCACTTGTACAAAAACAGATTCAGTATTCCTCAAATTAATACAAATTAAGGGCAAACCTGCAATAATTAAATATGTTAAATGACACACATATACTTTGTGTATTTAATCTCACTTTATTAACAATGTCTTTGCTGCCGCAGCACAGCTAAAAGGTTTGTTTTGTAACACATTAATTTTAAAAGTAACTTTCTCCATCACTGTGTGTAGGTTATATATATATATATATATATATATATATATATATATATATATATATATATATATATATATATATATATATAATTAATAAATACAATACAATACAATACCGTTCAATATTTGTTTTTGAAAGCAATTGATACTTTTATCCAGTAAGGATGCATTACATTGATCAAAATTGACCAACCGATCTCACGGCAAATCGTGCGTATTTTACAAGGTAGCTAATTCGTCATCGGGAAGGACCACCCCTATCCGCCCCTAAACCTACCCATTACTGGGGTCTAGACAAATCATACGAAAAAGTACGAGTGAGGTCGTACGAATTGGCCACCTCATAAAATACGTACGAATTGTTGTGAGATTGCTTTGAAATTGACAGTAAATATTTTTTTAACGCTACAACGGATTTCTATTTCAAATAAATGCTGTATTTTTACCTTTTTATTCATAATAGAATTCTAGAACAAAAGTATCACGGTTTCCAAAAAATACAAAAAAAAATAATAATAATAATAATAATAATAATAATAATAATAATTAACTGTTTTCAACATTGACATTAATAATAAATGTTTTATAGAATGTTACCTTCTGTATTAGAATGATTTCTGAAGGATCACGTGACACTGAAGACTGGAATAATGGTGCTGAAAATTCAGCTTTGATCACAGGAATAAATTTCAAGACAATTTTCAAGACTTAAATAAATTGAATATAAGACTTAAATAAACTAAAATAAATTTTTGACAAAATAAAGAATGTTACATTTTTAGATGCTTGAATATTGTTTTAAAATTTGGTCTTTTTTATACAATAATTATTCCCACTCATTTTCAAAGGCCTAGTGTTTTGGAAGATGAGTGGAATGTATGTTCACAAACCTGACCATCATACTCTGTTTAATCTAACCTTATATACTGAAACTCACTAGGACAACAGGACAATGCAGGCAATGAAGTCCTTCTTGACCTGTCACTGTACCATCTGGTCTTTGCATGAATCACCGTTGTAATTAAAGGCCGCAGAGCATAAAGGCCAGTAATAGAGAATTACTCTCTGAACCCCAAGCAGATGCACCGGGCTCCGTCCGCAGATAGAGAGATGGGGGGTTTAGGGGGTATAAATAAAGTTTGCAGTGGATTAATCCCCCAGTCTTGAGAACCTGAGCACATTTGGGTTTACGGTGTCTGTCATGACTGCCCTAATAGTTCTCTGACATCTATTGATTCGGGGACAGCTGTAAGGCTCTGTCGCAGAAGCCAGCGGCAGTCACAATACATTAGCTTGATGGCATAACTCAGCCTCCAACAGGTCCATATACTGACCCAAATAATCCTACTTGTACTTCTTAATGTCTTAACTAACAGAAAGGTGAAATGTCAAGTGCACTTTTTGCTTTTGTAGACTTCTGCAGTATACAGCCCTAAGAATATTTCTCCAAACACACATTTTGTTTTTTAATTAGTTTAAATTAAACTGAAATCAATGCTGTAATGCACATATGCAATGGTGGCATCAAGTATCTCGACTGTCCAACGGATATTTTAAATATAGTAGATATAATGTAAAACATACTTAGAAGAAAGTAACAAAGAAAGGCTAATGAAGAGTAAACTTGTGGTCCGATTGAATATCTCTTGTCTGATTTTTTTTGTCCTGCTTCAGTGGTGTTGTTGGATGATTAATCTCTCAGGACTCTTAGGGTGACTAAAGCACAACGTGGGTGTAAAGTTGCCCTGGAGCAGTGAGCTGACTGACGTTTTTTTTTTTTCCCTCTCTTTTTTTTTAGCTTAGTGAGGCTTCATTAGGCTGCATGTGAAGAGGAGTAAAAATGCTTTCAGTTTCATGCATTTCAGTATGCATTGCATATTGATTGTTAAAGTAATAAACACCGTAATAGATTTACTTTACAGTTAAAATAAAAACATTTGGAAAACATGGGGAAAAAGATTATGCAGCAAATATTTGAAATGCAATATACATACATAAAACATCCAAACCAGAGTCTTTTGTGTTGTGTGCAGTGAAGTGAGGATGTCTTATTGATGCTGTGTTAGTGCGCCCTCTGGTGGTTTCTGGATCAAACTAATTTAATATTTTGTGGTTCAGCTGATGTGAAAATGGACAGCAGATAGAACAAGGACTCAAAACATGCGTCTTAATGCACTGGGAATTTAGTGATATATAGGTATTGAATTTTGTCAGCATGTTCAATAATTTCACCTAGTTTTCTTTTTGAACTTCATACCATGATGTAATGATGATGTAATTTCTACATGGTACCACTATGAACATAAAAATGCACATACCAAAGGATTTCTAATAGCATATACTGTATATAATCTTCACAGAAACATTCATGTTTCTATAATGCCAGCTGAGTGTATTCATCATAGCTGCATGTTTTCTGAATAATGTACAATGTCAGTGTAATAAGACAAAAAGACTTTGCATGCACTGGACCAGGTCAAATGTCACTTACAGTAGATTCTGTTTATGATATTGTTACTGGGTAATTGTGGAATTCAATTATTATACATTTGAAGTGTGACTTCAGTCATTCAATGTCCAGATAGATAGATAGATAGATAGATAGATAGATAGATAGATAGACAGACAGACAGACAGACAGACAGACAGACAGACAGACAGACAGACAGACAGACAGACAGACAGACAGACAGACAGATAGATAGATAGATAGATAGATAGATAGATAGATAGATAGATAGATAGATAGATAGATAGATGATTAAAGAAAAGAATAGGTTGATTTCCAGAAGCAGAAGGAAATGTCAGCGCCTGTGGAGAGCTTTATCTTAATTTTCTCCTCCAGTGACCGCATTACCAGACGTGCGTGCAGTTATGGCGCAGGCGCGAGCTTATCTTACAGTGTAATTGAGCTCGAACTGGTGCTGATTCTTTATTACTCACTTCACTCCATTTTTTATTACTTTATTCAAATCCCTCATACTTTTTCACCTTTTCTTTTCGGACAATCGTCTGTTACTCCTCCAAGCCCACTCAGTCTTCGTCTTATAGCCTACTCTGTGATATCTGAAATGAATAAATTAGTTCACAAATAATACATTAAATAATAATATCAATTAATAATAACGACAATGAACATCTAAAGTGAAACTTTAGATTTAACAAGCGATTAAACCTTCTGGAGTATCCTTAAAGGGATAGTTCACGCAATAATGAAAATTCAGTCTCACCCTCAAGTTGTTCCAAACCTGAATGAATTTCTTCCTTCTGCTGAACACAAAGGAAGATATTTGGAAGAATGTTTGTAACCAAGCAGATCTCAGCAGCCATTCACTACCATAGTATTTTCCCCTCCACTATGGTAGTCAATGGCTGTCAAGATCTGCTTGGTTACAAACATTTGTTAACAACGTCAAGGCGCATTCACGAGAGCAGCACGATCACGATGCATGCGTGTTGTGTTGAGCGTGAATGCGCGTCAGAGATGTCAAAGTGGCAAATTATGTGTGTTTGTTTTTTGCACACACAAAGCATTTGCGTCACTTCATAAAATCAAGTCACATGGGCTTCTTTAATGATGTCTTTACTACCTTTCTGGGGCTTGAAAGTGTCAGTTGCGTAGCTGTGAAGGGAGGGAAAGAAAGCTCTCAGATTTATTTAAAAAGATCTTCATTTGTGTTCCGAAGATGAACAAAAGTCTTACGGGTTTGGAAAGACATGAGGGTGAGTAGTTAATGACAGAACTTTCATTTTTGGGTGAACGAACCCTTTAAGCAAACTGGCATGTGACTATTGAATTGTCTACAATTTGCTCAATAAAAATGCACATGGCTTGCTGTTTCTCATAGATGACTGCCACATAAACTAAAATAAAACAACTTAAATGTCCCAGGCCTGCTTCTCTCTCCTCTTCCCGTCGTCACTCCTCCATGGGACTCGAGACAGGTGTGGCACATTAACACTCCTGCCACCAGCCTCGCTCTGTTCCCAGGGCGTCCTGCTTGCCACACTGTCGTACTCTTCACAACTTCTAAAGATGCTTTCATCATGTGAGCAATCACATGCAAAATGATCCAACTATCAAAATCAAAGTCAGACATACATGCATGTTCTATAGATGTCTAAGGGCCTGATTTACTACTGTCTTTAGTAAATTCTGGCCCTATGTGTTTACATGTAACACACTGCAGCAAAAATGAATGCACTGCATACCGTACAAATATGTAGGTCTATATTATTTTTTTGTGTAGGCTACTACTGTTCCCAGTAAACTTTTACCTAACGTTGAAATTTGTCTAAATTGAGTGTTTTCCACATTTTGCAGACATGCGGAATTTCCCAGTTGTGACATTTTACTTAGAGAATGTAAGAATGTAAAAAAAAAAAAGCAATTGAGAAAACTGTATAAATTAAAAATCACTTAAGCAGCACAGCAAAAAAAATCACAATTATCAAAGCAGCACATTAAAATGATTTCTTAAGGATTACGTAACACAGGATTTTATGAATGGCTGCTGAAAATAGGGCTTTACCATCACAGTCCTACACTAGCTTTGTTTGAACCACGACCTCCAAAATCATGCTGGCATAACAGCCATGACTCATACTGAATAAATTTGAATGTTTCTGTCACTTGCGACCTTGCACTGACCTGCAAATGACTCCTTGTGTCTGTTTTTTTTTTTTTATATCTTTATACATGTATGTATGACTGCTGTGGTTGAGCAGCCCTTTCCAATATGCACACACCACAGCTGTACCTGTTCTCACAGTTGTGCCAGGCTGTGCCAGACCCGTCTGTTCTGTGCCCGCACCGAAGCCTCATCCATCTGTTTCCCAGCCTGGCTCTATGTCTCTTTCGTTCTGCTTTCCCTGTGGTCCTGCATGGCCATACACACACAGTTGATTCTCTATTAGCGTTCACACACATAGTGGGAGTACATGGTGAAGTTTATATGAGCCGAAATGTTTTGCGTGTACTCAGACACATATCTGACTAAAAAGGTCCGGCGACCTCTCATGCACTGAGTTGGAACGCTGTGTTTGGAGCCGTCAGGTGCATGAGCCAGTCGAGTTTGTCATTCCTTCCTCTTGATGAGAGCAGGAAAAGGGCTGGCCAATGAAAGCATCTGTCCATGTTCTTCCACAGCTGCAGACACCAGAAGAGCAACCCCACTGGACAAGCTTCATCCGGGGATAATGGAGACCAGCAGAGTCCTCTTGGAAGTAAGACAGAGGAGGAAGAAAGCACGCGCAGAGGTTTGAGGAGGAACACGCTCTTTGCTCACAGAAAGGTGCAAAATTCAGAATGGAAGAATTGGATTTGTTTCAATTCATCAGTGTGAATTTGAACTGAATTGGCCACAAGACACTGGAAGTTGATTTGGAATGACAGGAAGAAGAATTATCTGAATGGCCCCTTTTCACATTTCCAGTAAACTACAAAACTAACTAACTAAAAAAAAACAAACATGGTTACTACACTTTTACTATAATAAAACCATTGTTAATTTTCGTAAGGGTCGGGGTTCCGTGTAATAAATAATCGCAAACTGTATTAATCTAAATTCGTCTCACATACCTAAACTAACATGACTAACGTACGTTATGTGAGTCAATACATGGCATCGGATTATGAGGTAAAACTTTTGTCGTCTAAGTTAACTTAAGTAGGCTATGTTTAAGAATTGTTGCCGCGAAAAAACTATACCTATAATATAACGCTAATTAAAATGATTATTAATGAAAACATTATATGAACTTACCTTAAAACATCTTTGCCTCTTTGTCCTTTCAAAATGGCAGTTTGGGAGCGAATTTAAACATCTTCAAGGCGCGAAGCTCGTGAAACAACCAAGTGCTGGGTAAAAAAACAACCAAGCGTTGCGACCCAGCAGGTTTAACCCAACAACTGGAAATGTTAAACTACCCAATGTGTTTAAAATGTGATCAAATAAACCAGCAAAAAATATCCAACAGTCGCAACCCAGCATTTTGGGTTAAAAAAAAAACAACCCAGCATTATTTAGAGTGTAGGAATTTAATTCAAATCTACTTCAAGCACAGTTAAAGGTATATTTTACGTATACAAATTAATACCTAAATAGGAGCAAGTGCAAGAATACTATATAAATAGTAAACCATAAGTATGATGTTAAGCTCAATTAAAGAAAACATAGTATACTTGCAGTGTACTTGTGTAATTTCAGAGCCGGCCCAAGCCATAAGCGAACTAAGCGGCTGCTTATGGCCCCCTTGGCCACCAGGGGCCCCCCAAGAGCACATGAAATGACTTGTTGCTGCATGTTATAATGTTTGAAATCGCTAAATGGCCTTAAACAATTACTAAATAAACTGCAAAATGCTGCACGATCTCGCGGCGCCATCGGCCGGAAACTATTAGCTTTGTTAGCCAGGGTTCAAAGTCCAAAGTGTGAGAAAAATCGGCGCTGAAGCGGTGCTACTCGTCAGTTGCCCGGTAACCTTTTTATGAATGGATGGATTTTAGAATGTGATATGGTTTAGTGCAAATATCTTATTTGATATGCTGCATGTTTTGGACGGAGTACAGCAGAGCTTCCAGTTTATGTTCACAGTAAATGCTTCTCTGCAAGTGCTGTATGTTTGAGTCGCTCAAAATTATCATTTGGGAATGCAAATTCGTTCTTCCCAAAAAGCCTTCCCAAATTCATAATGAGAATCCTTTATAAATCTGTTGTTGTCAACAAATAGAAGCACTAATGTATTCCTGCGTGTTTCCTCCACAATAAAAGCTCTGTTTAATGTTTGAAAGAAATCCACCAACATTTCTTGTTTTTAAAAGAAGTCTCGTTTGCTCACCAAGGCTGCATTTATTTGATCAAAAATACAGTAAAAACAGTTATATTGTGAAATATTACTGCAATTTAAAAATAGCTGTTTTCTATGAGATATGATAAGATATTCATATATGAGATATGAATATCAAGTAAAATGTAATGTGTTCCTGTAATCAAAGCTGAATTTTCAGCATCATTACTCCAGTCTTCAGTGTCACATGATCCTTCAGAAATCATTCTAATGATGATTTGCTGCTCAAGAAACATTTCTGATTATTATCATGTTGAAAACAGTTCTCTGAAAGCTTTCTATTTTAGATAAATGCTGTTCTTTTGAACTTTCTATTCATTAAAGAATCCTGGGGTAAAAAAATTGTGAGCATATTCAGCATAAGAGTCTTCTTTTAAAAATCAGTCTGAACTGTACTGTAAGACTTTGAATATTAAAGTGCAAATTAACACCTGAGCACTCTTGAGGGTTTGCTGCTGTTACAATTAAAAACTGTATGATTGTAATAACATGCCAGGCAGACGTGATGTAAGCAACACAGCTACAACTAATAAAATTGATAATGGGTGTCCGATTATTATCAAGAATTGACAATAGTCAATTGTACAGAGGGGCCCCCAAATAAAATTCTGCTTAGGGCCCTATAAAGGCTTGGGCCGGCCCTGCTTGTAATATACACTCACCTAAAGGATTATTAGGAACACCTGTTCAATTTCTCATTAATGCAATTATCTAATCAACCAATCACATGGCAGTTGCTTCAGTGCATTTAGGGGTGTGGTCCTGGTCAAGACAATCTCCTGAACTCCAAACTGAATGTCAGAATGGGAGAGAAAGGTGATTTAAGCAATTTTGAGCGTGGCATGGTTGTTGGTGCCAGACGGGCCGGTCTGAGTATTTCACAATCTGCTCAGTTACTGAGATTTTCACGCACAACCATTTCTAGGGTTTACAAAGAATGGTGTGAAAAGGGGAAAAACATTCAGTATGCGGCAGTCCTGTGGGCGAAAATGCCTTGTTGATGCTAGAGGTCAGAGGAGAATGGGCCGACTGATTCAAGCTGATAGAAGAGCAACTTTGACTGAAATAACCACTCGTTACAACTGAGGTATGCAGCAAAGCATTTGTGAAGCCACAACATGCACAACCTTGAGGCAGATGGGCTACAACAGCAGAAGACCCCACCGGGTACCACTCATCTCCACTACAAATAGGAAAAAGAGGCTACAATTTGCACAAGCTCACCAAAATTGGACAGTTGAAGACTGGAAAAATGTTGCCTGGTCTGATGAGTCTCGATTTCTGTTGAGACATTCAGATGGTAGAGTCAGAATTTGGTGTAAACAGAATGAGAACATGGATCCATCATGCCTTGTTACCACTGTGCAGGCTGGTGGTGGTGTAATGGTGTGGGGGATGTTTTCTTGGCACACGTTAGGCCCCTTAGTGCCAATTGGGCATCGTTTAAATGCCACGGCCTACCTGAGCATTGTTTCTGACCATGTCCATGCCTTTATGACCACCATGTACCCATTCTCTGATGGCTACTTCCAGCAGGATAATGCACCATGTCACAAAGCTCGAATCATTTCAAATTGGTTTCTTGAACATGACAATGAGTTCACTGTACTAAAATGGCACCCACAGTCACCAGATCTCAACCCAATAGAGCATCTTTGGGATGTGGTGGAACGGGAGCTTCGTGCCCTGGATGTGCATCCCACAAATCTCCATCAACTGCAAGATGCTATCCTATCAATATGGGTCAACATTTCCAAAGAATGCTTTCAGCACCTTGTTGAAACAATGCCATGTAGAATTAAGGCAGTTCTGAAGGCGAAAGGGGGTCAAACACAGTATTAGTATGGCGTTCCTAATAATCCTTTAGGTGAGTGTAGTTGATGTACCGATGAAAAACATAATTGTAAACTAGTTGTGTGCTCAAAATTGATTACTGTTACCCTTAAACTAAGTATACTTAAAAATATACTTTTATACACTAAAAAGTGGGCTAATTTAGTCCCAAGTAGTATTGAAATGGTACACTTACAACTATAGTACATTGATATTAGTATAATTACTACATAAAGTACTGTATACTTAAAAATATACTTGAACTTTACTTAAGTATACTTAATAAAATGAACTTGAATAGGCTACTTATTTTTGTAAGGGTGATTATGTTGGTCAGAACAGAAGAGATAAAGAAAATAATTGTTTTGCCTATATGTCACAATATGAGGTAAACCCAGCCCTGCTGTGGGCAAACTGACACTACAATGAGGATAATTCATGAGTTGCTCCTTGCTGCATTCACACTTGTAACCTTACATTACATCTACCATTTTAGGTCTTTAACCACTACACCACCCACTTCATGATAATATGTTAAAGCAACGGAGGCTAAAGGGGTAAAAGGTGCATTTGGCTTTATTCTCCTTTAGACTATATGGTACAAAAAATCAGCTCAGCCCTTTGACTATGCAATTTGGTGGATCCTTATCTGCACTAATTCTATCTAATATTTAATACTTTTTAAAATGCTGTAAATGTATGTAGCAAATGAGTATCAATACAATTATTGACTATATTTTGAGACAAAGGTCTTGTTATTGATTGATTTGTTTCAGGACCAATAAAATGTTCGTCCAAAAAATGCATTTGGTCCGATGTCCTACCTACGTATGTCAGGACCGTAACCACCATAAAGTCCCCTCCAATAATTAGAAATGGCCAAATTATTTTTACTACTTTAAAGCAAGTTATTATGGCATCTCATTCAATGCTTTTATAATCTTTACTTTTTAAAATAATTTTGTTTCTGTATTTTAAAAAAATTAATTATTTGATTCAAATAAACAGAAAATAGTACAATCTTTGCAAAAGTGATTGGTTTGAATAAGTATTAACTTAGACATTATTAAAAACACATTATTTTAGATAACATATTTGTATCAATACTTTGTATCAAGCATTTTGCCCCATGGTTGTGAGCCTTTTACCCCGTGTGGGGGAAAAAGGCCCACCTTGCCACCCCATACATTTGTAAGATTTTTAAACAAACAAACCACTTTTATGATTTACTTTCACACAAAAATCTGTTGCTCCATCAATGTTCAATAAAAAAACATTTCTGCAATCATTCTGCTTGCATGCATTTTCTTAAGGATTCCTTTATAGCCCCATTGTTCCATATACAATATTTGTGCACCAGCCAACTTATTGAGGCCAGAAATTATTTGATGATTGTGTGACACTGGTCGCCTCTGGTCCTGGCTGAAACATTAGATAACTGGCCAAGGGATTGCAGTAGCTAAAAGACAGATTACCCATCTGCCCTCTTTGCTGACTTTGACCTTTGCAGTAGCAGAACTACAGGCTCTGCAGACCCTTATTAACACACACTAATCAGCTATTAATCATCTGACATTCTTGGAACATTCCGGGGCCGGGGGCCAGAGAGAGGGCCAGAGAGAGAGAGGGCCAGAGAGAGAGAGAGCCAGAGAGAGAGAGAGAGAGAGAGAGAGAGAGAGAGAGAGAGAGAGAGAGAGAGAGAGAGAGAGAGAGAGAGAGAGAGAGAGAGAGAGAGAGAGAGAGAGAGAGAGAGTTTTGAGAGAGAGAGAGAGAGAGAGAGAGAGAGAGAGAGAGAGAGAGAGGATGCAAAAGGGTCTCAAATGTTTTAGGTGAAAGTCTCAATGTAATCTTGTCAATTTCCTTAATTAATGCTTGTTAGTGGTGTAAACCCTTTAAAGCCTGATGTGACAGGGGGTGAACTCAGAAAGGAAGGAAGGAAGGAAGGAAGGAAGGAAGGAAGGAAGGAAGGAAGGAAGGAAGGAAGGTTGGTTGGTTGGATCCAGGTGCAAATAGGTTTATTAAAGATTAAAAGAACCAAAATCAACCAAGTAACAGAAACACTGAGTTGTATATATGGTGACGACACACCTGGGAACAATCAAACGCTAATTAACAGGAAAAAACTAGAATTAGGGCCGTTTACTCGACACCCTTTTCAACTAAAACCGTAAAACTTTTAATGTGCTTTGGCCATTCATTTACACGACAATGGCATTTTGAGGGTCTGAAAATGCAATCTTTTGAAAACAGGAAAGCAAATTTTTCAGTTTTGATCATGTTGATAATTTAGAGGCCTTAGAATTTTGTTTATCAAATATGAAAGGCTTTATATTGTTAAGGCAAGAATCACAGGGATTTGAACAAGCCCTTAAGAATAAGTACTAAACTGTAACTGTGCTACAGACATATATCAATATCTCAAATTAAGCATCTTATATTGGTGTTGTTACTTTTTTAAACACTGTATTATGTCAACAATTTGTGCACAGGTAAGCTTAAGTTTTCATCATACATAGTATAAATCTAGTTTGATTTTGTCACTGTCTTATATGCACCAGAAGGCACAGATTTGAATGAGAATATGTTGCTTTCTGCAGGACCATAAAGCATTTGAGTCCTTGTGAGGCGCTCCAGTTGGCTGTCTATGGAGAGATGTGTCTGTGTTTCAGTCCAAGCTTGATGGTTATAATCATCACATCACTCATTCCACACAAAAGCACATCTTGCTTGCTTTTGTTTCCTCTCAATCATTTTAGCATCTTATGTCACTTCCAGATTTTCGATCACAGGAAGCATTCGGTGTCACCCCCTGATTATCTCGTCCTTGTCCAACCTTCTCTTCTGAGATCGTTTTGATAGATACTGGATAACAGATATTATTGCTTTAAAGGCTTGGATGAAGGAGGAGATTATGAGTGTGTGTGATATTTGACCCTAACAAACACACAGAGGAAGTTATTTACTTCAACATTCCAACAGCATTCGACCAAAACATTTCCATGACTTTTCTGTGACTTTTCCACCCATTTGTAATTACCACACAAATATTTTTAAAACTATCTATCTATCTATCTATCTATCTATCTATCTATCTATCTATCTATCTATCTATCTATCTATCTATCTATGAATGGAATTAGTGAAATAAATCAACTTTTTGATGATATTCTAATTATATGACC
This sequence comes from Paracanthobrama guichenoti, assembly GCA_018749465.1. Lineage (NCBI taxonomy): Eukaryota > Metazoa > Chordata > Actinopteri > Cypriniformes > Gobionidae > Paracanthobrama > Paracanthobrama guichenoti. The sequence goes on along the minus strand of CM031949.1, from coordinate 7,452,777 downwards.
AGCACCTATATATATATATATATATATATATATATATATATATATATATATATATATATATATATATATATATATATATATATATATATATATATATATATATATATATATATCATGACCCTAATATTCCTAATATTGTGTTGGTCCCTCTTTTGCTGCCAAAACAGCCCCGACCCGTTGAGGCATGGACTTCACTAGACTCCTGAAGGTGTGCTGTGGTATCTGGCACCAAGATGTTAGCAGCAGATCCTTTAAGTCCTGTAAGTTGCGAGGTGGGGCCTCCATGGATCAGACTTGTTTGTTCAGCACACCCCACAGATGCTCGATTGGATTGAGATCTGGGGAATTTTGAGGACAAGTCAATACCTCAAACTTGTTGTTGTGCTTCTCAAACCATTCCTGAACCATTTTTGCTTTGTGGCAGGGCGCATTATCCTGCTGAAAGAGGCCACAGCCACCAGGAATACCGTTTCCATGAAAGGGTGTACATGGTCTGCAACAATGCTTAGGTAGGTGGTACGTGTCAAAGTAACATCCACATGGATGGCAGGACCCAAGGTTTCCCAGCAGAACACTGCCTCTGCCGACTTGCCTTCTTCCAATAGTGCATCCTGGTGCCATGTGTTCCCCAAGTAAGTTAGCCTTGGCTGCCCATGACCCTGTTTGCCGGGTCACCACTGTTCCTTCCTTGGAGCACTTTTGATAGATACTGACCACTGCAGACCGGGAACACCCCACAGGAGCTGCAGTTTTAGAGATGCTCTGACCCAGTCGTCTAGCCATCACAATTTGGCCCTTGTCAAACTCGCTCAAATCCTTACACTTGCCCATTTTTCCTGCTTCTAACACATCAACTTTGAGGACAAAATGTTCACTTGCTGCCTAATATATCCCACCCATGGTGCTGTGATGAAGAGATAATCAGTGTTATTCACTTCACCTGTCATAATGTTATGCCTGATCGGTATATATATATATATATATACTAAAAGGCCTTTACCTTGCCAAAAAAGTGACTCTCAACGTCTCCAAGACACTTGAAGAAACCTTCCTGCAAAACTACATGACTAGGTGTAGGAATAGATGTAGGTGACAAAAGCTGTTTTCACCCCAAACATCGATTTGATTTAGTTAATAGAAGTTAATTCATAAATAAAAGCTATTTATGTTATTATTTTTGACAGCATTCTCACTTTGAAGCATTCTGACAAATGCCTAAACTTTTCACAGTGCTGTAGTTTTGCAGGAAGGTTTCCTCAAGTGTCTGGAAGACGCTTTTTAGTTTTTCTGGATTTAGTCTGTCTCAGTTTTTTCTGTTTCTTCATGTAATCACAGACAGACTCAATGATGGTGAGATCAGATCATACCGGCTGCTGTCAGACTTCTTGTGCATAAAAAAACTAAAAATCTCACTGGATTATTACAATTAATTGCAAAATGAATGTTTGGAAATGTAAACTGATATTTTTTACTGACACACTACAGTAAAAGATATAAATAACATTTTTCGTGTAAAAATACAAACCCGATTCCAAAAAAGTTTGTACAGGGACACTGTACAAATTGTGAATAAAAACAGAATGCAATGATGTGGAAGTTTCAAATTTCAATATTTTATTCAGAATACAACATAGATGACATATCAAATGTTTAAACTGAGAAAATGTATCATTTTAAGGGAAAAATAAGTTGATTTTAAATTTCATGGCATCAACACATCTAAAAAAAAGTTGGGACAAGGCCATGTTTCCCACTGTGTGGCATCCCCTCTTCTTTTTATAACAGTCTGCAAACGTCTGGGGACTGAGGAGGAGTTGCTCAAGTTTAGGAATAGGAATGTTGTCCCATTCTTGTCTAATACAGGCTTCTAGTTGCTCAACTGTCTCAGGTCTTCTTTGTCGCATCTTCCTCTTTATGATGCACCAAATGTTTTCTATGGGTGAAAGATCTGGACTGCAGGCTGGCCATTTCAGTACCCGGATCCTTCTTCTACGCAGCCATGATGTTGTAATTGATGCAGTATGTGGTCTGGCATTGTCATGTTGGAAAATGCAAGGTCTTCCTGAAAGAGACGACGTCTGGATGGGAGCATATGTTGTTCTAGAACTTGGATATACCTTTCAGCATTGATGGTGCCTTTCCAGATGTGTAAGCTGCCCATGCCACACGCACTCATGCAACCCCATCCCATCAGAGATGCAGGCTTCTGAACTGATCGCTGAGAACAACTTGGGTTGTCCTTGTCCTCTTTAGTCCGGATGACATGGCGTCCCAGTTTTCCAAAAAGAACTTCAAATTTTGATTGGTCTGACCACAGAACAGTTTTCCACTTTGCCACAGTCCATTTTAAATGAGCCTTGGCCCAGAGAAAACGCCTGCGCTTCTGGATCATGTTTAGATATGGCTTCTTTTTTGACCTATAGAGTTTTAGTCGGCAACTGCGAATGGCACGGTGGATTGTGTTCACCGACAATGTTTTCTGGAAGTATTCCTGAGCCCATGTTGTGATTTCCATTACAGTAGCATTCCTGTATGTGATGCAGTGCCGTCTAAGGGCCCGAAGATCACAGGCATCCAGTATGGTTTTCCGGCCTTGACCCTTACGCACAGAGATTGTTCCAGATTCTCTGAATCTTTGGATGATATTATTCACTGGAAATGATGATAACTTCAAACTCTTTTCAATTTTTCTCTGAGAAACTCCTTTCTGATATTGCTCCACTATTTTTGGCCGCAGCATTGGGGGAATTGGTGATCCTCTGCCCATCTTGACTTCTGAGAGACACTGCCACTCTGAGAGGCTCTTTTTATACCCAATCATGTTGCCAATTGACCTAATAAGTTGCAAATTGGTCCTCCAGCTGTTCCTTATATGTACATTTAACTTTTTATTTTAAATTGTAATAATATTTCACAATATTCCTGCTTTTACTGTATTTTTTAATGCAGTGTTAATGTATCAAATGTAGCCTTGGTAAACATAAAAGAGACTTCTTTCAAGAACAATACACAATATACCAAGCCTAAACTTCTGAACGTCTGTCTATACTCATAAACACACAAACATACAAATTGTGATTTCTTATTCATCTTCTCTGTATTCTTCTTTGTGATTTTTCTTTAGCTTTTTATCATATTTAGAAGAATCCAGACTATTAAAAAACAAAAACAATCTACACCATCGGCCCACCCTAGCAGTTTATCATCAGTGTTAAATCATGATCAGTTGTCTAATTTCTCTAATGAATTGTCAGGACAATGCCGTATATTATCGAATACAAGACACATGTTTATGAAGGCTAATCTAATTAATGGAACATGCTGGGAGCCAAACTATAGAATTAACACGTATAGTCTGAGATGACGAGATGATTAGTAAAGCCTTTGGGTTCAGAAACTGAAAATAAGTGAATGCTTGTTTGAAAAGCAGAGCAATGAAATTAATATGCAACCAAAAAGCATCCAAAAATACCAGTAAGCTTCTGTGTAAAGGAATTATATCAATCCGCCAAACATGTAATACTTCATAGAAAACAGATGTGAATATTGTCCTATTTAAAAACTCCTTCTATTTGTAGAGTAAATGCATGGATTGGTTTTGAAAAGTGATCTGATGAGTGGACTCATGTTTCTTCTGGCCTTCCCGGCTTATCCACACAGTGACAGGATGCTTGCGTTCAATATACTGCCAGATGATTAATGGCATAAAACTGCTAATGTAAAGCTAGATTAAGATCTGTAAGGTACATTGTGCATAAAAAATATTTTCACATATGTGAAATACTTTCACAATGTTCATGCTCAAAGGAACATTTATCTTATAACATGGTGCTGTAAATACTATTTTCCTCACTGATGCCCTCCATTTGCAAAAAGCTTTTTTAATAGGCACATTAAGTGAGCACGCAGTTCATGTACACGAAAGGCCTACAGATCAATGGTTGAGAGAATAGTAAAATGTAATAGCAGTTTCCACTAGCAGGTTTGTTCCAGGTTCTCTGCGTTAAGCATGGCAGCACAATAATTATTTGCCCATATAAATGCTGGAGAAAAGCTATTATGCTTAGCCTAGTCACTCATCAAAAAGTGTGCCTTTATCATTTATAGTTTAACATTTTAAATTTAAAAATTTAAAACTGGTAGTTAAAAGTGAAACGTGTATCTTTTCTTAATGCTTTCTGCCAGCCTTCAACTAATAAATAAAAAAATGAAATGCAAACCTAAACATCTATGATGTTACCAGTGTAGTTTTTAGTCAAATCTACTCAAAGATATTTATATAAATTTATTCACAAATTTATTTCCATATGTTCAAAATTTGCATCAGCTCATATAATGTACTGTGGGAATAACTTGCTGGCATTGTCATCTCAAATTCTCCTCTACAAACAGGCCAACATGAATTTTGTCATTCATTATTTGCATAATATGCTAACACATGCCATCTTTCCAGCACAAACTGAGAGCCACAGCTCTCTGGTTATGAAACTTGCCTAAGGCCAGTGGCCTTTTATTTGAGTAATGAATTGTTAATGTATTTAAATTATATTTGCTCTGTCTATTCAAATCAGGTCAATCTGATGATATTAATGAAATATAGTTCTATCTGACACAGTCTTCTAAATCTTTTAATCCTTAATGAAGCCTAAATTTGCACACTTCATCTGCATCATCTTTTCTTAGTTATTTGACATGACGTTTCAAATGCATATTGCAGATGCGCTGCAATACAGTGTGAAAGATCATTTAAAAATAAACTCATAGAAGACAAAACTAAGACATTGCAAATGTCAGTGAACAACAAAGCATGAGATCTCTTAATCCACAATTTTACCGCTATGATGATGACACTACTAGAAGACAGCCATGCTTTGAGTCAATAACTTAATAGACTGTGTTTTTGTATTAAAGTACTTTTGAAAATCCATCCTTCAGTCTAGCAGCACCGTGAATATCGATCTAAACAACTGCATAGCGATGCAAAGACCAGAAACATATTTTCTTATTTAATGCAAATATCATTATATTTAAATATAGTCACCGTTATACTGGAAATGAACAGGCCACAAATAATAATACTACTGTCGTGTCTACATTTTAATAATAATATAACTGTGTTCTCCTGCTGTGGTATTCATAAGACTGCAGGCGCTCTCTCTGCGTGTCATCTTGCAACGTGGCGTCCACGCCCATCTCGAGTTACAGACAACCCATTGGCCAATAGCAGAGCTTCTAACAATCCCATACTTTGTTAGCCGCGGTGTGATTGGCTGTGCGTTGACACGCATCCATTCGGGGTTTGGTTGTAGCCTTCAGTGATCCGCCGGGTATGTTTGAATCGAAAATGAAAAGAACTGGCTTGTTCGTGTTCTGATGACTTGAATTGTTTCTGTGAGTTGATAGCAATCGAAACGCGTCTCCCTAGCAGCCGTAGCTTCTGCGGTTTTGACGGTGGTCGATGAAACAGTTGCAGCATTTAACTTTGTGCTAGTTTTAAACTCTGTTTTGCTGCTGGATTGCGTCTTTCAGACATGGATGTGTCGACGTATTTATGGTTTTTGTCTGTTTGCACGTGCCTGGTGCACGGGAAACCCACTCTTAGGAAAGAAAGAGTTCATCACGAGCCTGAATTGAGCAGACAACCTCACGAAGATAACCAGAGCTATCAGTACGACCACGAGGCCTTTCTGGGCAAAGAGGAGGCCACCACTTTTGATCAGCTCACCCCAGAGGAAAGCAAAGCCAGATTAGGGTAAGATTGGGCATTTTGTTCAACAGACCTACTTGTGCAGTACTGTTGCATATCTCTATATGTGGGTTAATAACAGAGATGACCGTTCCAGATCATCGTTTAATAATATAGTGCTAAGTTCTTAGAAATATGTGTATCCGTATTTGTACACACACACACACACACACACACACACACACACACACACACACACACACACACACACACACACACATATATATTATATATTCTTATGGTTATATATTCTATATATATTATTATGGTTACTTCATTTGACCCCAAAGAGAGTCTATAGTTTATGGTTTTCCTGTCACATGACAATGTTTGCCACCATGGCATGTCAGCTTTTTGGTGCTGGATATACTTTTGGGATATCAGGGTTTGTCCAGTTCCTTGCCAATGTAACAAGTTCCCCAGTTGGGTTAAATGGGCGTAGACATGAATCTTGGTCCTCTTCCCACAGAACTCCCTCTCCAGTACTCTGAATGCATGGGAGGGCTCACTTAACATCACAACGTGGCATCAGAGATAAAAAATAATTAGCTGTTGACAGTCTTCTAGTTACTGTCACGAACGTTTCTAATAAACGTAAATTATATCTTGCTTAAAGAAAATGAAAAGTTAAGCACATTTCCCACTCCGTTTTCATGACTGTTGCAAATAAATGTTGAATTATTAATTTAAAATAAATACAATTTAAAATGTATTTCTGTGATGCAAAGTTGAATTGTCCAGTCTGCAGTGTCACATGCTCACAGCATTTATTAAAAATAGATTTCTATTTTTAATGTTTTAATGCTTTGCATCACAGAAATGCATTATATTTTAAAGTATATTAAAATAGAAAACCGTTATTTTAAATTGTAATATTTCACAATATTACTGTTTTACTGTATTTTCGATCAAATAAATGCAGCCTTGATGAACATAATATACTTCCTTTTAAAGAAACATTAAAAAGAGCAATGTCCATACTTTTGACTGGCACTATATATGTTGTATGTATATGTGCTTGCTTTTTATTTGAAGCATTATCATGGTAGTATTGACACTGAGAATGAGAACTATTAAAAAAATAATAATAATAATAAAAAAACATCCAAACAAATTACAGTAATGACAGTTTTGGTCCTGAAAATTTTATTGATTTAAAGCTATGTATATACTTTTTTTCTTTCATTACTTTGGAGTGAGGATCCACCCTGTTTGAGCTGAAAAGCATCTCTATGAATACTCCACTGTACAATCAAATAGTCTATGTAAGATCAAATTTTACATTTTATACACTCTTTTCTTTCTATGCACTTTTAAATTCTTTAGGAAAATAGTTGATCGTATTGACAGTGATGTTGACGGATATATCACCACTGATGAACTCAAGGCCTGGATCAAGAGAGTACAGAAGCGTTACGTCTATGAGAACGTTGCAAAGGTCTGGACTGACTATGACCTGAACAAAGACAACAAGATCTCATGGGATGAATATAAGCAAGCGACTTATGGTTACTATCTTGGTGAGTCACATTGTTCTTAAACTATCTGAAGTTTTAATATTGATTCAGTGTTTTTGTGATAGCTCCCTTAATGAAATGCATTGTTTTCCAGCCAATCCAGAGGAGTTTGAAGATGCCACAGACCAGTTCAGCTTTAAGAAGATGCTTCCACGAGATGAACGCAGGTTTAAGGCTGCAGATATCAATGGCGATTTAGCTGCAGAGCGAGAGGAGTTCACTGCTTTCCTCCACCCAGAGGAGTTTGATCACATGCAGGAAATTGTGGTTCTTGTAAGTGTCTTTTTGAATTTTAGACAGTGGTACTAACTGCCAGTTTAATAATGTTTAATTAATCAATGTTTAATAATGAAGACTGTTTAAGAAAAAGCAAGATGGTTTTATTTCATAAAGTAACTGATCCATTGCTTTACTATCTTCTATCAGGAAACTCTGGAGGACATTGACAAAAATGGAGATGGACATGTAGATGAGGATGAATACATTGGTAGGTTCATCTGTATGTTTGCATGTGCGTTCATAAAACCCATATGAAGCTTTGTGTGAGTTTTAGACACAGAGACTCTTATCCTTTTAATATGTTGCACATTCAAGGGAATTTTTTTTTGCTATTTTACAGCGGACATGTTTGCTCATGAAGATGGCGGTCCAGAGCCAGATTGGGTAAGAACTGAGAGAGACCAGTTTTCAGATTTCAGAGATCTGAACAAAGACGGGAAGATGGACTTAGAAGAGATCCGTCACTGGATCCTGCCTCAGGACTATGACCATGCGCAGGCAGAAGCCCGGCATCTGGTGTACGAGTCGGACACTGACAAGGTAAGAACCTTCTGAGATGCTGACCTGGAGTATCTCTAATCCTGAATCGAAATGTTAGTATTGATCCTGTAATACATTTATGTTAATTTAAATTAAGTACACGCATACTAAACATTGATAGTAGGAACATAGGAGAAAAATACCATAAGTATGATGTTATTTATTGAAATGTATGAATTTATTTGAAACACAATACCGTTCAGAAGTTGGGGTCAGTATAATAAAAAAAGAAATAAATACTTTCATTTAGAGAGGACATATTAGATCGATCAAAAGTATCAGTAAAGACATTTACATTGTTATAAACATTTGTTTATAATAATTTTAAGTTCTTTGAACTTTCTATTCAGTGTCCTGAAGAAATGTATCACGTTTTCCACATAAAAATATTAAGCAGCACAACTGTTTTCCACATTGATAATAGTTAGAAATGTTTTTAAACTGCATCATGTGACACCGAAGACAAGAGTAATGATTTGCCATCACTGGAATAAATAACATTTTAAAATGTATTAAAATTAGGGCTATCAAAAATAACCCATACATTTCTGTGATTAGTAATTTCTGTTGATTGACATCATATGCCGTTGCTCGTATCGAGAGGATCGCTCCTTGCATAAAAATAGTGATACTGAATGTTTTGACTAGTAATTTTCTTACTTATTGTGAAAATGAATGTGCAAAATAAACTTGTGAAAAAAAAACTAACTGGCAGCTCTCCTTCAAACAGATCGTGCTGATATTGACAGACCGCGACATCACTATATACAGCACACTATGTTAATGGCACAGCTAAAAGTGGCTTTACGTGAAGATTGTTTCAAGTTTACTTAAATTAAAAGTTATAATATTTTTCAAGCTTATTAAACGTTAAAAATGATGACTTTCAATTATAATGTTGAATTGCTATAAATAATTAAACTTGAGAAAAAAATCCATTCTGGCCTTCATTCATAGTGCTTAGTAAAAGATGCTATTAGACAAATATTTAAAATATACCAACTTTATTTTGTTTCTACAGTAATTTGGAGATTCAGTGGGAAAATATGAATGTTATTTAAAATTGCTATAATATTTCACAATATTACTGTTTTACTGTATTTTCCCATTAAATAAATGGGAAACATAATTGGTGAACATAATTGACTTCCTTCAACAACAAAAAAATAAAATCTTTACGGACCCCCAACTTTCAAAGTTTTAGTTTGATCAGATTTATAAAAGACGGATACGCTGTACAGATTCTTTCCGAAAGCAGCCGAACTCGTGGCGGCGTGCAGTGGGCGGCCTTAAAGAGAGACAGACACACACACAAAATACATCATGGCATTATCCCTGGATAAAATTCGATTCACTATATGTTCGTGTTGTTCACATTATACACACTTGTGCCAACAAAACACAGACATTTGATGCAGTTTCACTCACCGCCTGTGGTTTCGACTCATGACCAGGAACAAACAAACACACTTGCAGAACTCCGTTGCTGCTCCGGAAAAACAAACTGCATCCACTGTTTCCTTAAGGCTGGGTCATTTGGGAAGCTGAACAAGGTTATATTTCCTTCACAACCAGAAACACACTTCTTTAGTGTGGATTTTAATGTGTTGTTTAGACATTGTTGATTTTGTGACAGCGCTGCCGACGGTTTCCGTTACCCGAACAAAGCTCGTTGATGGGTGCGCTGTTGCTCTCGCTCTGGTTGAGAAGTGCCCATACAAGCAATTCCACCCTTTATGAAGTCATACTGGGCACACTTGAAAAAAATCTTACGAAACTTATTTGAATCCTGAAGGAGTGTATTTCGCACAGAAATACTACGTCATATGTCGTTTTTTTTTTTTACATTTTGTCCATGTTTAGCATGAGAATCCAACTCTTTAATAGTGTAAATAAGTCAGAATGCAATAAATTAGCATTAGACCTCCCCTTTAAAGAGAGATTGTTTTATAATAATGTGTTGTATGAAATGTTACACTTTTTTTAGGACCAGATGCTGACCAAAGAAGAGATTCTTGAGAACTGGAACATGTTTGTAGGCAGCCAGGCCACCAACTATGGTGAAGACCTTACCAGGAACCATGATGAGCTATGAGCCCGAGCGAAGGGTATGGAACTCTACCTGAGAAACTCCATGGCTTCCATTCCTTCAGAAGCCATGCCACGGACTGATCTATTGCAGCTCTACCTCACAGACACTGGACATAGAGGAATCACTGACTGATGGCCATAGTCCCTAATTTCCTCCTGGCTGGTCAAGGAACTCTTCTGGTCCTGGTTGAATGAGCTGCTACAGATTTCTTCAGCTGAAGCTGAGCCTTTTAATGCAAACAATTTTTTTTTTAAAAATTTTTAAAGCAGTCATAGGACGAAGCCTGCACTTGTACAAATTGTGCCTGTTTTTGTCTGATGTCAGTATATTGGAACAAACATTCTATTTATTTAGAATTTGAACTTCATGCTTTGATAATACAACGCTTTTACTACAGAAATCACTACACATCAGTGTTGATATATATAGTTATACATAGTAATTATACTATGTAATGTAATTATACTTTAGATTATCACAAATTTCCCATTGCTGGCCAATAACAAGTCTTATTTGTTTTGAACCTGAGAAGCTTTGGCATGTTAATCTGAAGTGATCTGCTGGTAGGACAGTCGTGTTACAGACCAATGTTTGAAGCTGCTTAGATGAGGGTCAAAATGTGTTCAATAGTTTGATAACATATTCCAGTCGTTTCTCACTGAATTGTCATTCAATGATAACTACAAAATTAGTCCTATTAATCAGGGTAGTGCCATATTTGATTTTTGACATGAATGAAAATGAGGATGTGAGGGAGACAATACAGTGTTAAATGGATTGTACTGTATTGTTTTAAAAGTTGTTAAAATTACATTCTCTAGAACCTTTATTCAGTGCTTGCCATTGTAAAGACTATAAGTCTATCCCTCATCCACATTAAATTCAAAGTGGCGTCTAACCTGACTAAAGTATGTAGTCTTCATTTTTATGCAGTATAATAGTAGATAATTTATCACCAATGCATGAATATGTTTATCTTGTGAAATGCTTTTATTTTAATTTAATGCACAAATTTAAATGGCACCACGCTGTTATTAACTTGCAGGAAGAAGAGCAAATGAGGCAAAATATCCTCAGCTGTCTGCCAGCAAAGCTCAACAAACACTTCATTTGAGCCAATATTTTTTTCCTTCTCAGTGATACTTTGCAAAAAGTAAAAAAAAATCTTTCATAAAATTTAAGTTGTTTTTGATTGATGTACTTTTTTTTTTTTTTTTTTTTTTTTTTTTGTCTGATTAATTGCTATATAATTGTTTTTAATTCACACACCAGATCAGAAGTATTAGATGCACTACATTGCCAAAAGTTTTGGGACGCCTACCTTTACATGAGCATGAACTTTAATTACATCCCATTCTTAATCCGTAGGGTTTAATGTGGAGTTGGCCTACCCTTTGCAGCTATAACAGCTTCAGCTCTTCTGGGAAGGCTTTCCACAAGGTTTAGGAGTGTGTTTATGGGAATTTTTGACCATTCTTCTAGAAGTGCATTTGTGAGGTCAAGCATTGATGTTGGACGAGAAGTCCTGGCTTGCAGTCTCCGCTCTTAATTCATCCCAAAGGTGTTCTATCGGGTTGAGGTCAGGACTCTGTGCAGGCCAGTCAAGTTCCTCCACACCAAGCTCGCTCTCCTTTGTGCACTGGTGCGCAGTCATGTTGGAACAGGAAGGGGCCATCCCCAAACTGTTCCCACAATGTTGGGAGCATGACATTTTCCAAAATGTCTTGAAAAGAGTTCCTTTCACTGGTACTAAGGGGACAAGCCCAACCCCTGAAAAACAACCCCACATCATAATCCCTCCTCCACCAAACTTTACACTTTACACAATGCAGTCAGGCAAGTACAGTTCTCGTGATTCGTCACTTCAGAGAACACATCTCTATGCTCTAGAGTCCAGTGGCGGCGTGCTTTACACCACTGCATCCGACGCTTTGCATTGCACTTGGTGATGTAAGGCTTGGATGCAGCAGCTCAGCCATGGAAACCCATTCAATGAAGCTCTTTATGCATTGTTCAGTACGTCTGCGTACTGTGACCCTCAGCATGCGCTGACCCCGCTCTGTGATTTTTATGTGGCCTACCACTTCGTATAGCCTGGTTAAAACCAGACCATTCTTAGTAGTAACTGAGTTATGGTCTGGCAAAGCTTCATAGACAAATCATTTCCAAAGGGGCGTCACCAACGGACGTCGCTCAAATGCCTCTGGGCGCAATTGGATAGACCTAAAACCAAAACCGCAGAGCGACGGAGAAACATCTGAGACTGACAGCAATTTTTTTCTGTTCAATGTTTTTAACGAAAAGGAAAAGTTTAAATCGATTAAAACAGACGCGATAGCTGATTTGAACGAGTGATGTTCCACGGCGGCATCCATCTTTGTAATGTACAAAATCTGCTTCACCATCGCTGTGCTGTCGTCATCGTGTAAAGCCCGCCCCAACGTTTCTGATTGGTGCCGCGATTTCGAGGGATTAGAAAGGGGGCTTGAATGGGCTCTTTGCCAGACTAACTTGCAGAGAAAATCTAAATTTGCCGGAAGTTGCCCAGGCTAACTTTGTGGCTGAGCTGCTGCTGTTGTTCCCAATTGCTTCCACTTTGTTATAATATCACTAACAGTTGACCGTGGAATATTTAGTGGTGAAGAAATTTCATGAGTGGACTTATTGTACAGGTGCCAACCTATCACAGTACCACGCTTGAATTCTCTGAGCTCATGAGAGCGACCCATTCTTTCACAAATGTTTGTAGAAGCGTCTGCATGTCTAAGTTTATACACCTGTGGCCATGGAAGTGATTGGAACACCTGAATTCAATGATTTGGAAGGGTGTCCCAATACTTTTGGCAATATAGTGTGTATGCATTTTGAAATCTGTAACTATTGTTGCCCAACACACTTTTTCCAAGCATTGGTGCATTATTTATTTCCTACAAAAGACAGAAGTGAATTCAACCTGGCATTTAGTACTTCAGGCAAAACTGCAGCTCCATCTGTTTACCCCCAGTGAAGTGACTCGTGGATTATTATTGGAGATACTGTAATATCAAATGTCCAAGTGCATGTCTGCAGCCCAGCCGTCTCCAGTAAGATGCCCTGCAGAAGGCAATCACATTATTTGGTGAAGATGCAACATTTGTCGAAGCTTGTAAGCCAGTAAATGTTAGGATTACCTGACCCACTGCCTAAAGGTAAAAGTTGAGTAGATACAGTTTGCAACTGCAATTTGTTCCCCGCTTCCAGCATATTTTGTATGTCTCAGGTTTTGAGCCATGAGCAGAAAATACCCCTGTCTTCATGTGAACGATGTTTTATGAACACTAAATTGATAGCATTCCAGTATATTTCTATTTTTCTCCTTTTCACTAGGCCTAGCAGAGTTTACACAAATGTTTATTTAATGTTAATGTTTATTACAGTGAAATATTTGTACATACTGTTTTTGTTTCATGAAATGAAGTCTCTTTTCTACATACATTAAGAACTTAAGATATGCACGCAAACAATTTCTCTGCATAAATCCTGATCTTTTAGGAAAAAATGCAAGAGAATCATACAGCCCTCGGGGTGCAATTAGTGTTTTTCTTTTTTCTTCCTATGTTAAAATATTTTCTTGTACCCAACTTAAAGCTGCAGTCCATAAGTTTTGCCACCTTGTCGCCATTTCTTTTCGAAATTGCAATTGCATTTATTTGAGGAATTCTCTTTTACGTGGGTTGTGCATCGGCACGTTCCTCAGCGCCAGTGAATCTAATGTTTTGAGGAGTTTGTGTGGCTTTCATCCATTCCCCTTGTGGATACTGTACTTCGGAATCACAGATTCTATGTCTTGAAGTATGAACAAAATAAGAATTTTCCCTGCAAAATATCTTCTGATCAAGTAAGTAACACGTCTGCCTCTTTTGTTCTGACCAACTAAGAAAAAAAGGCATTACAATAAATTGCGCTACTAATGGTGATTTAAATCTAAGGATCGCTCACATCACATCAAACCGTGCAATTTATTATTGTTATACTTTGTTCTCAAATTGTTAATGTTAACAACCCTTATGAAAAATAACCATGGTTTTATTGTAGTAAAAGTGTAGTAACCATGTTTTTTGGCTAATTGATTTCCATTTATATAACCACAGTTTTACCACAAATACCATGGTTAAACTATGGTTAGAGTAGCAAAACCATGGTTAATTTGTGGTTACCATGGTTTTTTGGTTTTATTTGTCGTAAAACCATGGTTAATTTTCGTAAGGGAACATCAGCACTGCGTGACTGTAATTGAGCTGTAGAAGAGTAGATTTTAATTTCTGTACAGTCTAATCTTTTGCTTTTGACTACGGGTTAACCGCCAGTTGTTACTGATGACTGTGGTTTGGACTTTTTTTCGGGATCAAATGATAAATTAATTATTCCAGCTGCTGTGAGCATCATCCTCACATGCGATAGCCTACTAGCCGGGCTCCTTTATGTATACAGAGGTGACGTAATGATGCAAAGACCTGCTTGAATTTCCCACCGAAAACCACTCAAATTATAGCACATTATTACAAGCTTACCGTTGTGAATCGGCCTGAGGTAAGGAGATAGTTTTGAATGCTGGCTGATTACATACTTGCTCAAATTGATTTTGGATCATTCTTAACCCAGAAAAGTTATGGACAGCTTTAAGTGCAAAGACAGCTATAAGCTATTGATACGCTGATTTTGCCAAAAAGAATATTTATGCTGAATTTATTGTATTGTATTGTATTTATTTGATTGATACAGCAATATTATTACAACCAAGTGTGAAAGGTATTATAGTTTCAAATGGCGGTGACCTAAAAAATCCCAACCTCTACTGAATGCACTAAACTGTCCTATGTCCTAAAGCCTATAAATAAAATGTAAAAATAAACTTTCTGTAAATTTATATATTTGAGTGTTGAAGTCATTTGTTTTCTTCACGCAGGTTCTTTTAATGAACATTGACTTAGTAATGTTTACAATTCATCCATCAGTTCCCCAGTACATGTGACTATACACCAAACATCTGTGCCTATGTTTATAAATGAGGTTAAGTTGATGGTCTTATCCCAGTAGAGAACTCAGATTCCTTTAGGACTTGATAAATCATTTCCCTCAGAGACCTAGAGGGCTTGAATCAGTCCCTCCCTGAAGACCTTGTGTCTTCTGATCCAAACTCTCACATTATGCTGATAAATTTAAACATGTTAGAACGGTTTAAAGGAACAGTTTACAGATGGGGATGTGAGCTGTCAAGTCTAAAAATGAGCAAAAAAGAACTACGTATTATAATAATCGGCCACAAAGCTATTGTATGACTTTAAAAGATTTACGACTAGTGCAAGAGTTATTTTTGTGGTGATTTTTGGAGTTCAGCCCCAGTACCCATGTCCTTATTTTATTTCAACTATACCTAAAAGTGAAAATAGATACATGGTGAAGACAACAATGTGGTAAATCTGCATATTTTTTGATATATATCTCCACTGCATAATATGGGTCACTTTGTACATCTACTATAGACTTATGTATATCATGTAAACACTGTACATCTTCTATCATGAATGCATCTGTCTTTAAATTTGTTTATCTGTGTGTCTTGGGAATACTGGCTACTATTTTCCTCTGCTAGTTTCCTCTCAAGGTGTTGTACCCTCGTCTCCTCTCTCTGTCTTCTCTATCTCTTGTCCCAGAGTGACTGCTTAGACGGGTCCCATCTGAGTCTCTCTCAGCTCCAGCTGCCAGGGGCCCCGGTGTCCCTGTGCCCCCCAGGCATTAAGGCATACAGCATGGGAGATGTCTGCATTCTCACAGCCTCTCAGGACACAGAAAGGCAAGACACAAAAACTTGTGTATTGAGGTATTTCTTAGCTGCAGAAGATATATAAAAATGTTACCCTTGTGAGATAACTAGTTTAATTCTGGACTGCATGCTACTAAAAATATATTTCTTTATCTAAGATGACCTCTGATGATGATGATAGTCTAAACAAAGGAGGTATAAATTACCTGCAAAGCTATCTGTTAGTATTCCCATGCATCTTATTTTCAGTGAAAAGGTCCAAAAATAACCCTTTTGCTTTCAATCTAAAGAACCCTTTTCCACTATAAAGAAACTTTTGTGGCAGGGAAAGATTCCATGGAAGGTTCTTTATAAAACACATTGATGCCAATAAAGGAGCTTTGTTTTTAAGATTGTATGTGTTAAAATTAGTGAAATATGACCTCATCCGTGACTGTGCCAAACCGTGCTGCAGAATTGAGGCCACAGTCGACAGGCATTCGGATAATGAAGGGGTGTGAAGGGAACAAACCGTCCGTACGCTTCAGTGGCATTAAAGACACTGTTAAGACCTCCATCCTCCAGCATCAGCCACTAATGATCTGCGTGCATCCAAAACAAATAGAGCTGCAGTGCAATTCATTGTCAGGATTTTGACTGTCTCATCATACATGACATTTTAGACAGTGTCTTGGCACTTCTTGTGAATTCATACAATTGTAATGATACAGAAACTGATGAGCTGTCTTCATTAAAGTAATGTGAAAAGAAAGTGTTTATTTATTTATTATTTTTTAGCATTTTTGTTTTTGTAAAGACATTAAAAACATTTAAATACAACCTCTCAATTTTAGCACCCTTGTTGGAAGAGTTAACAGTACCTAATAGTGGAAATGATAGTTAATAATTTAGAACTCCAGTGGATAAACTTTAAAGTTTGGAAACATTTTGTCTCATGAGGCCTATAATGCACACAATTCACCCTTTGCTGGGAGTTTGATTGACAGGCGATCTGACCAATCATAATCCACCGAATCCGCCATTTTTGTCCGACAAAGCAGTCAAGAGAGTTCGTAGATTAACGTCGGTGGACTTGAACTTGAAAAACGCTGTTTACTGGCGTCTTTCCGCGGTTGAAACAACATTCTGAAGGAAGAGATGATTGGTTCATGAGCCACAAACGGTATTTATTGTTTACATTTCTTTAAAAATTTTTGTTTCATATTAAAAGTGTTGTCAGTAGTGATCAGTATCCTCTTTGCTCTGCGATGTGTTTTCACTGCGTGAGAACGTGTGTGGTGTGAGAGTGTGGCTTGTCGGACATAGCAACAGTAACTAAAGGGGGGCGGGTCTTTGAACGGTCAATTGGTTCTTGGTTTTCTCTCATTAGTAAGTTCTGAAAAATGCTGTTGAATGTGGATCGGACAGAGCACTTGTAGCCAGAGCACTTGTAGTCAGCAGTAGGGGGGCATGTCCATTCATTCAGAGAGAGTGTGCAAGAGATTCGAAGAAAGACTGTAGAAAGGGAGATGGCTGAGAGACATTACAAAAGAGAAAAGGTCAGAGGAATATCAATGGAAAAAGAAGGGTTGTGTTCAGGCAAGGAACTGTGTTAATATCAAAGCGTTCCAGCACTGGAGAGATCAAAGCAGCAGGAAGGCCTGAAAACGGATGCTGAGTTTGTGTTGTTTCTGCTCCATATGCGAGTAACATTGTTTTTGCTATGTTTCAAAGAAACAAGACTTGTTGTTGTAATGTTAGCTCAAGTAACAGGACAGTTTTGAGTGTCAATTCGTTTGTCTGGAGCTGCTGTGCTGCTGGCGACTAAAACTCTTGCTTGTACATACTCTCCCTGTTGCACATGCTGGTTAGGTATGTTTTGAAGCATGGCAGCTGGTTTGTGCTGGTTTAAACTGGTCCTTAGTCGGTCATGAGCTGGTTTAAGCTGGTCTTGAGCTGGAGCTAGTTTCTTAGGACCAACTTAGCTCAAACCAGCTCATGACTAGCTAAGGACCAGCTTTAACTAGCTCAAGCCAGCTGCCATGCTTCAAAACTTAACCAGCATATGCTGTTTTTTTTTCAACAGGACTTTTTTCTGATTTTTTGTTCTTCCTTGTTCGTTCTTGCTTTATTTATTTTGCTTCGCTTCAGCTATGATAAAGAGACATCCATTCTTGAATTGCGAGTTTGTGCATTTTGGAGGTGGAACAATGAAGGGATGGGGTGTGTTTGTTTGGGTTGATTTCAAATGTCAACGGAGAGTACAGTCTTTTTTTGGCTGTTCGAATGCATTCGACCACATGACCATTTACACTACGAAAGCAATCCGGTCAAATGCATTTTCGAATCCCTCTAGAAGTGGTTGAAAGCTCAAAACGTTTTGGACTCCATTTACACCTGTATTTAGCATCGGCCACTTGTGATCAGATTGACCAAAATGCATCCTAAAGGGTTAGTTCACCCAAAAATAATTTTTTGTCATTAATTACTCACCCTCATGTTGTTCCAAACCGTAAGACCTTCGTTCATCTTCGGAACACAAATGAAGATATTTAATCCCCCCCCCGACCAATAGTGATCTGAATTTGCATCCTCAGCAGGCACAGTATGCGCTTGTTGTGCACAGTACAGTAAGTTGTTTTGGTCTGTTGGTTTGTCCAGACCACTAGTCCTAAGTATGAACAATAAACAGCGATGGAGTGAATGGATTTGGATTTGTGAGTGGACAAGGACACAACACTGTCCTTCAGGAGCATCTCACCCGCCTCCACTCAGCAGCAGAGATCCAAGGTCGGCGCTTTATAGTTAAAGTGCACAGGATTATCTGTGTCTGAAGCACAGAACACATCACAGGAATGCCCTGTCAAACATTAAACGCAGAAATGCAAGAACACTCCACTTCAAATGATTGCTCGCTGGCCTATAACTAAAGGGGTTAAGTCTGATCCCCTCAGAGTTTAACTGCTATCAATAAAAGGACTAATATCAACTGCTATTAATGTTCAGGTTAGTTGACATGCGTGTGTTTCCATCATTTTGTAAAGCAGAGAATGAGGTGTGCATGATAATTGGCAACATAATGTGGACATGATGCACTTTACAGCTTACACACCATGGACTGACCCGTAAAGTGACCAGCCATGGTTTATTTTTAATGCACCTCTTAGTTGCGAGTAAATATGAAATAGACACCATAATAAAAGACTGGTGTACAACTAAGTGGTAACTCATGATCAGTTTACTTAATAAGCAAATCATCATAAGTCTTATTTCTAGAGAAAAAAAAAAAAAAAAAAAAAAAAAAAAACCTCCCAAATTGCCATTTCTTTTATTGTTTTATGCATCAATTTCACAAAATAAGTTAGATTTTTTTTGGAAACAAGACTTAATATGTCATATTTTTTTTACTATAAAACAAGACAGGCAATGCAAAGTCAGTGGCAAACAATTTTCTCTTTTAGAAATATAGGATATATTAAGTTCATAAGGATGTATTACAAACCCGATTCCAAAAAAGTTGGGACACTGTACAAATTGTGAATAAAAACAGAATGCAATGATGTGGAAGTTTCAAATTTCAACATTTTATTCAGAATACAACATAGATGACATATCAAATGTTTAAACTGAGAAAATGTATCATTTTAAGGGAAAAATAAGTTGATTTTCAATTTCATGGCATCAACACATCTCAAAAAAGTTGGGACAAGGCCATGTTTACCACTGCGTGGCATCCCCTCTTCTTTTTATAACAGTCTGCAAACGTCTGGGGACTGAGGAGACAAGTTGCTCAAGTTTAGGAATAGGAATATTGTCTAATACAGGCTTCTAGTTGCTCAACTGTCTCAGGTCTTCTTTGTCGCATCTTCTTCTTTATGATGCGCCAAATGTTTTCTATGGGTGAAAGATCTGGACTGCAGGCTGGCCATTTCAGTACCCGGATCCTTCTTCTACGCAGCCATGATGTTGTAATTGATGCAGTATGTGGTCTGGCATTGTCATGTTGGAAAATGCAAGGTCTTCCCTGAAAGAGACGACGTCTGGATGGGAGCATATGTTGTTCTAGAACTTGGATATACCTTTCAACATTGATGGTGCCTTTCCAGATGTGTAAGCTGCCCATGCCACACGCACTCATGCAACCCCATACCATCAGAGATGCAGGCTTCTGAACTGAGCGCTGATAACAACTTGGGTTGTCCTTGTCCTCTTTAGTCCGGATGACACGGCGTCCCAGTTTTCCAAAAAGAACCACAGAACAGTTTTCCACTTTGCCACAGTCCATTTTAAATGAGCCTTGGCCCAGAGAAAATGCCTGCGCTTCTGGATCATGTTTAGATATGGCTTCTTTTTTGACCTGTAGAGTTTTAGCCGGCAACGGCGAATGGCACGGTGGATTGTGTTCACCGACAATGTTTTCTGGAAGTATTCCTGAGCCCATGTTGTGATTTTCCATTACAGTAGCATTCCTGTATGTGATGCAGTGCCGTCTAAGGGCCCGAAGATCACGGGCATCCAGTATGGTTTTCCGGCCTTGACCCTTACGCACAGAGATTGTTCCAGATTCTCTGAATCTTTGGATGATATTATGCACTGTAGATGATGATAACTTCAAACTCTTTGCAATTTTTCTCTGAGAAACTCCTTTCTGCTATTGCTCCACTATTTTTGGCCGCAGCATTGGGGGAATTGGTGATCCTCTGCCCATCTTGACTTCTGAGAGACACTGCCACTCTGAGAGGCTCTTTTTATACCCAATCATGTTGCCAATTGACCTAATAAGTTGCAAATTTGTCCTCCAGCTGTTCCTTATATGTACATTTAACTTTTCCGGCCTCTTATTGCTACCTGTCCCAACTTTTTTGGAAAGTGTAGCTCTCATGAAATCCAAAATGAGCCAATATTTGGCATGACATTTCAAAATGTCTCGCTTTCAACATTGATATGTTATCTATATTCTATTGTGAATAAAATATAAGTTTATGAGATTTGTAAATTATTGCATTCCTTTTTTATTCACAATTTGTACAGTGTCCCCACGTTTTTGGAATCGGGTTTGTATATGTGTATATATATATATATATATATATATATATATATATATATATATATATATATATATATATATATATATATATATATATATATATATATATATATATATATATATATATATATATATATATATATATATATTATTACACACACACATGCATGCATAGATGCCTCATTAGCGGCTGTTTCTATGGGCTGCTTTAAGCCACCCACCATACTGGAACGGTTTGTGAACATTCGAGAACAAGTTGACGGAGCGCCTGAGACACTTATATAACATAGACTTCAGTAGATGAATTTGGTAAATTAACAATACGACAAGACGAAGACATCAGCTAACATATTTAAAAGTTATAGAAAAAGTAAAAACCAAAGTAAAAAACAGTAATATTGAGTTAATACATATTAAAACACAAACCAACACATTTTAACCTGTAAAAGGTTATCCAATTTATTCAGGAATTTTAATCTCAGCGGTTTCACATACAGAATTCTTACTGTGAGTGATGACAACACACTGACCGTTCCAAAATGGCGGGCGTACCAACGTGTCTGGAGCAGTTGAATGTGCAATACGTATACAAATTTATGGTGTAGCTGACTACTTTTCTCTAAATAGTATCTGGACTATAATTTCACTGCTTGGCAAGCTGGTCTGCATTGAAACAACAAAATCATCAGTTCGTATAGTTTTCAGGTACAGAGCTCAATACGGAGTGTCAAATTCAATTATCTGGATCACTAAGTCAGCCCGAAATGATTGGTCTGCCTCTGCCGTAATATCTTCATTCAATGCCCTGAAAAGGCCTTGACCATTGCATTCTCTTTTTCTGCTGTGTCTGGCCTAGATTCCTTTAGCTTGGAGAAAGGCATAGAGAGGGAAATGCTGTAGGTGTTTGGACCTCTCCTTTCCTCCATCATCCTCTCCCCCTTCTTTTCCTCCTCAGGGAACGAAGCCCCATCTGCTACACAGTGTTTCTTGTGAGGAAACGGGAGAAAGGAGGCTGTTTCTGAGCTCTTTAGGGGCCACTTTGGCGCTCCCTTTATATGCAGACAGCTGATGGAATCTTTAGTTTGTGTTTTACTCTCAATGACTGTCCTCATGATATTGTCATCGTGTTCACTATAATAGTTTGGTTGACTGTTATCTGCACATAAACGGATGTTTAGACCCTATATTGTTATAAAGATCTCACTGATTTATATTACAAGATATCAGAATTCCATCTTACTTTTTGACCATATCAGCAAGTGCACCAAATTGCATATTTTGCTCAGTTAAATAAAACTGAGGTGTGTTGTTCCACTTTGAGTAGGCTATGAGCTCAGGTTTTATAGGGTTAATCATGAGCATACTCATGGAAAATTAAATCAAACTACTGAATTCCAGTCTTTGCTGCTCCGAGTCCTCGCACAATTAGCTGTTGTTTCAGACAACTGCCCTGGCTATGAATTGGAACGTGTCTAGAGGCATGATGGATAAGATCTTGTTATCACGTAACTCATTTTCATCTTTTGTTGATCCATTGGGTGGGGCGCCATGTTTGTGGCCACACATGACATTATTCTTCTGCTAATGGCTAAATGCTCACAGGAGCTAATTAGGAATGGTTTTCTGTGTGAAGGAACGAGGAGGAATGAGGGTTCAGCCAGGGTAAAAATAAGTCTTTCCATCCCTACATGTATTCGTAGTGAGGAATGACTATTTCAGTTTAGTTCTAACAGCAGCCCTCTCATTATCCAAAAAGTGAGGGAGTGTTTAAAACTGAAAATAGTTCTAAGATGGGCCAATTACATGGTGTTAAGAGAGCCAGATTTTGTATGTTTCAGTGTGCTGGATCAAAAAGTATTCAATGTAGGCTATTTGGTGAAAGAGCTACATTCAGGATTTCAAACTCTTGAGAATGAGATTCAGCGCTGCCTACTAGTTTATCCCTAAACAAAAGATTATTTACCCTTATGTCGTTGAATGACTGACTTCTTCTGTGGAATATAAAAGAAGATATTTTAATACGAGGGTGAGTTAATAGATTCCTGCAGGGATGATGACATATAGAACAAACTTGGTTTATGATTCTTACACGTTTTGTTCATCATAATAATATTTACAGATGAACACAATCCTTATGACTTTTATAGCCTTAATAAAATCGACAGAAATAAAAAGCCAATGTCACCATTACTAAACTTCCAACACGTCTTTCAGTCTTTAAAAAAAAAAAGAGTTTTAAAAAGTTCCAGTTATAATAGTTTGCAAAACATCTTTAAGATTTCCATGTTTTAGAATGCATGTAAAATTGACATCTTTAAGACACTGTCTAAAGGTCCATTTAACATCTGACAGAAAAAAATCATCCTGTAGACGTATTGCAGATGAGCAAACAGACAAAAAAAAAAAATTGCCTTCCAGATGTAAACACACTCCAGGATGTACCCGTGTTATCTTAACAACAGTCTTTTTCAATACACCACAAATAAAAAAATAACACATTCACAAGGGGTAGGCCCTAATAATGATGTAGTATTTTATGTTGAAGAATAAAACGTGAAAATATCTTGAGCTTGTGTAAACAAACAAGCATTTAACCAAAACCCCATAAAAAAAGACTTCAAGACAATAAAACTGATTGTGCTAAAATAGCTTGTTTCTCTGTTTTCTGCATCACTCTAGGATGACAGGACTTTATTTTCAGTTGAACCATCTTGAATAGCTAGGAAAAGGTGCATTTCCCAAAAGCATTGTTAGCCAATATGGTTGTTGCTTTTGGGAAACACACCCCAGATCAGATATTCAGCTTTTTCAGTAGTGCAAAAGATGAACAGCAGGATAGGTTCCCATTCAAGGAAAACACTGCCACTATGTGGCTGAATATGCTAAAAAAAAAAAAAAAAAAACATTGTGTAAGGAATTTGAAGGGTTATT
The DNA here is from genome assembly GCA_018749465.1 of Paracanthobrama guichenoti. Taxonomy (NCBI): domain Eukaryota; kingdom Metazoa; phylum Chordata; class Actinopteri; order Cypriniformes; family Gobionidae; genus Paracanthobrama; species Paracanthobrama guichenoti. The sequence continues at coordinate 7,428,843 of CM031949.1, read as the reverse complement.
GTTTTATCCACATTCTTACTTTCATATCTGCATTTATTTAATTACTTTAGCATTTATTGTGCTTATTCTGTAATAGAAGATCTATAAAATCTCATGAGAGAAGTACACACCAAGCCATCTCTGTACTTAAGGAAATGTTTACTGCAAAATGATTATGATACAAAATGTAAATTTATCCTATTGTACATAGTAGTATCAAACAGTACCGAAAATAATCGTTTGACAACATCTGTGATGTACTGTACATAATATCCACCGAGCAGAAGAAAAAACAAATTAGAAGTGTACTTGCAGTCTTTATCTACACTTAATGTACCACTTGAGATACAAAACATCTAGAACCTTATATTGCACAAAAATAAAAAATTAAGAGTGTAGTTAAAAATCACTTCACACAACTAGAGGTTGTCAAAGGCACTTTCAAAGTACTCATTTTCAAGCGTTTTTCCTTGCAAAAATTAAGATGTAAATAAAAGACTTTAAAACAATGTGTACATTATAAAAATAAGTTTAAAATAATTAAACCACATATGGTAAATTTTGTTACAATATAAAGTTCAGTTCTCGGTTTATGTACATTAAAAAAATATACATGACTCATATAAAATGAGACTTTACAAACTCTTTAAAACATTTTACAAGTCTGTTAAAGTTTATGCAATGAAATATAAAATGGCAAAGCAAAGCATTACGTTGTATTGCACTCATACCGTTCATGATGTGTCGTTCAGGCATTGCATCTATAGATGGATATTTAAGGCCCAGTGTGGTGTAATCTATATTTTTACCATTTAGTTTTTCAGGTTACATTTCTTCATCACTCAATGCAACAGAGCTGCTGCTGTATAGAGTGTTAATGTGTGTCTGCGTCATTAACCAAGGTGCTTCAGCACGACCCAGCAGTAAAGACCGGACCATTTGATGGGGATGATTTCAGTTCACTCCAATGAAATAAACAGATCAACTGCAATTCACCTTTTTAAATACATGTTCAAATCATTCCCTGGCCGTCGAGTCCTGGCACCTTCAAGGTTTGTTCACACAGAATGTTCTCAGGAGTCCAGCGTTTCCCATTCTACCGTCTACGGTGATGCTCTCTTTCTCCTGTATGGACTGTAAACACTACAGCTGCTCAGTTCAGTGTACTGCGTCTGAATGAAGAAGAAAAAATGAGCAAACTGAGAAAAGGCAGAGCATTTAGTCATCTAATTTTAGACATGTGAAATGTTTTTAAAGATGCACTACCAGCTACCAAATTTTTAAATATGCCTTTAAACAGCTCTTAAAGCCCGTTCTAAGCTCATTTCCTACATAGAATAAGAAATTAAAAGTCAGAATTGTGAGATATAAACTACTAATTTTGATAAACAAAAAAAAAGTCAAGTTTTATCTCGCCATTCTGACATTTTTCTCAGAATTGAGATATAAACACGCAATTGCTAGAAATTAAGTCATAATTTTGAGATTTAAGCGTGCAATTGTGAGAATCATCTTTTTCTCAGGATTTTGTAATATAAACTTACAATTCTATCACAATTCAAGTCAAATCACCTTTATTTATATAGCGCTTTTAACAAGTCCAATTGTTTCAAAGCAGCTTCACATTGTTAACAGGAAAATAATGCAATAGAATTTGTACAGCCGTTCTGGTGAAACGGTGATGTTATCCAGCTAATTTCAAGTATCATATAGTGTCAATGCGGGCAGATCGGTAATATAGATGAAATTTAGGTGTCCCCAACTGAGCAAGCCAAAAGCCAGAGGCAACGGTGGCAAGGAACCAAAACTCCTTCAGGGTCAGAATGGAGAAAAAAACCTTGGGAGAAACCAGGCTCAGTCGGGGTGCCAGTTCTCCTTTGGCCGACGAACAAACAGTGTATGATTATAATTCTGGCAACATTGCAGGTCTTAATGCATATTAGGTAAATAGATAGTCGTAAGATTGTTTGAAAGATTGGAGTCGTCACACCGAATGACGGGTTTAATGAGGATGTCGTGTTTGGAATTGCATGTTTATCTCACAATTCTGACTTTTTCTTTGTAAGATATTGTGAGACAAACTAATTTTTTTTTATTCTGTGGAGAAAACAAGACACTTTGTCAGAGTTTGAGTTAAGAGAGGTTTGTTCATTATGGTGTTAAATTGTAGGAAGGGTTACATGACTGGTCATGGTCATAAAAAAAAAAAAAAAAAAAAAAAAAAACACTAGTTATTTCTTTAGATATTCTTGGAAAAAACTTACCAGGACCTTTCAATTATATTGACATATTTATATCTTCAAGACATTGTATTGATAAATGGACAGTGATCTTATCCGTACAGAAAACATTACGATATAAAAAAAGCTGAAAAGTTTACAGATCCCTTAGTAAATTCCGTGGTAATTACCAGTTGGACATCTGAAGGCACCCTGGAGAGGAAATCCATCACCTCATTGTTTTCAATGGCATAAGGATTATGTAGTTTCTTTGTGAATTTATGTATACCTAAAAAAATAAATAAATAAATAAAATAATGAACAATGCTGAACAATCTCTAGTACTGATAACTCCAGCATTCACAGCACAGTCTAAGGAACTTCCGTATTTGAGTTCAGTGGTTTTACTGATTTTAAAAACATATTTCATTGTTAGACAGTAACACAGCTGTGATCTTACCCCATAATAAAATAATGTAGCGTACTGGAATAAAGTAAGTGATTACTGTGGCCATAACGAGAACCAGGAAGGCCAAATTAGACAAGAACGGCACTGACCAGTTGAATGTACTGAGGAGAAAGAAAAAGAAAGACATGTTGCAGTTTTGCAGCGAGTATGATGAAATTAGTTGAATATTTCTTTAAATGCAGCCTTAGTGAACATAAGAGACTTATTTAAAAAAACCCATTTGAACAGTAGTGTGTATATTATGCAATTACCTCTGTTCACTCAATATCCATTACACATTTACAAACATAATACTGTACGTGAGAGCAGAAATTTAAAGCTTGGATGAAGGAGCAAAAACAACACATACTTCTTTATTCTTTCACCAAAGCATGCTATCTCCTCCAGAAGGTTCTGGACTGTAATGACAATCTCTTGAACCATGTGAATTTTCTCCATCAAACCTTTCCTTTCAGATTCCTACAAGACGACACATTTTAAATCAACACAAAAAACCCAGGACATACAATGCCTTGCTTTATCACTGGAAATGTGTGAATTGGAAAGAATTATACCTTTTCATCTTCATCTTCCTCTTCATATAACTCCATGGTGTCCTGAAAGAGAAAGATTTTATTTGTAATCACTTTAAAATTAAAGTTAACAACGTCTTCAGAGATGCTTTTAAATTTTATCCGAGATGACAATCCATATCGGAGGAAGTCAAACTGTGCTCATTCATGTCAGCTGGTCACATTTACAGTCAGTTTCAAACCACTAAAACAAATGCTAAACTAAATTCCCAGATAAAACAGTCCACTCTGTTTGATATTCTATAATCAGAGACAACACAAGCTGGTTGTCTGAGTCTTACTATATATATATATATATATATATATATATATATATATATATATATATATATATATATATATATATATATATATATATAAAAATATATATATATATATATATAAATTTAAAAAAAACCCACTAGGTCTTTGGTGACTCTCTCAGAAGCGATCTGGAGATAGTTCCATATGATGAGAAGGACCATGAACATGGGCAGCATGTAGAAATCCCAGTACCACACTGTAAGAACAAAGACCTGCAGGAGAACACACAGAAGATTTAGGTTTCGTGAGGAGTGGAACTAATGAAGGGCCACATATTCATCATGTATTTATAACCCCAATGCTTCTCTTAAAGGGATAGTTCACCCAAAAATTAAAATACACAAAAGGAACACAAAGATGATATTTTAAAGAATGTTGGTAATCAAACAGTTGATGGTAACCACTGACTTCCATAGTAGGAAAAAATACTATGGATGTCAATGGCTACAGTCAACTGTCTGGTTACCAACATTCTTTAAAATATCATCTTTGTGTATTTTCAAAGAAACTCACACAGGTTTGGAACAACTTGAGGGTGAGTGAGTGATGACAATTTTCATTTTTAGGTGAACTATCCCTTCCATGAATGGACAACAAGTGGTTATGAAATTCCTTTGAATCCCCGGCAACACGTTCTCTCATTAATGATGTGGGTATGGTAATAAAAGTGTCAAAAACAAATGAATTATTTATGGAGGAACTTCTAGTGGAGCGTCACAAGAGGGAGCATGCCAGACAGCTCAGGAAGGCTGAGAAGAAAGAGAAAAGAACATTCAAAGCGGCAAGAAAAGAAAACAACTTCTGGTAAAGAATTGACCTGGAGAGGAAAACAAATGCTTACTCTCATTCCACAAAATGGAGAAATCAAATAGACGTTTGATGATCGGCATTAAAAATCTTATGTTGGAAAGTGAATTTGAATGCTTAAATTGTGAAATGTTTAAGCTGCAAGAGAAGTTCGGATCTCTGGACACATAAGATGGTCCAAACTTTCCTTGCAGAAAGCTTTGCATAAGTTGCTGATCTATATTCTAATTTAGATAAAGAGTGTGGGTTTCTTTTTTCGTCTTATTTAGGAGGTGTTATTATATTCTGTGTGACTCAGTTTAATTTCTACTAACATGTTATATACAGAAAGGGGGTTGGGTTTAAAGGTGTTAAGATGCTAAAGGTAAAAGGGAAGTTAACTTAACTGCTAAAACCGCCGGTTCTTAAAATATGTGGCAGTTTAAACTTAGCAGTTGAAACAGAAAAACCCTTAAACCTTTCACTAGTGATGTATGTGTGATATGTATATCCTGTTACCGCCTTGGATGAATATAAAGGCTTGCTCTCAAGCCCAAAAGGTTTTTTAGATCGCCATTATCATATAGCAATCACTTATATGGTTATGACTCACTAGGGGACTGTCCCACAAAGTGCAAAAGAATGAAGGACTGTGAAAATGGTCCTTCGTGGCCGTACTTCAGGTGAAGACAGGTGTTATGTTATTTTTGCATTATTGTATTTTGTATGATTCTGAAACGTCTTTTCAAGTAAACAAAGAACACCATTCTGTGGTTATTCTTATAAACCTTTTCATTAAGTCTCAGAGTGATTTTTCTCTAGAAAATATCTTTATTGGTTAGGATTTAGATATCCATCCATCCATCTCTCTCTCTCTCTCTCTCTCTCTCTCTCTCTCTCTCTATCTATATAATATCTATATATATATATATATATATATATATATATATATATATATATATATATATATATATATATATATATATATATATATATATATATATATATATATATATATATATATATATATATATATATATATATATATACACACATACATACATATACATACACATACATACATACATTATATATATATATATATATATATAATGTATGTATGTATATATATATATATATATATATAAAAATAATAGAGAGAGAGAGAGAGCGCTTCTCTTTAGACGCGATCTGGGAACCTTCCGTAGCTTTTGATTTGATGACCTTAAACATCTAGCAGATATGTTAATAGTCACCAGCTCAGAAAGACAGGAAGGTGCCAGCCCATTTAAAGCCTTAAACAAAAAGTAAAATCTTAAACTATTTTAAAGCACACCGGCAACCAATGCAGAGAGAGTAAGACGGGGGTAATGTGCTCATATTTGCGTGTGCCCGTGAGAAGTCTCACAGCTGCATTTTGGACTATTTGCAAGCAGTTAATATAGGACTAATATATATTAAAATTGGACATCCATGCCTTAATGTCTGACAAACAAGCAGTTAAAAGCACATAGACCAGAATTGTCATTATGCTTAATGGGCACATGTATCTGAGTGCCGTCTGCATAACAGTGACATACTACTCCATGTTTTCTAAAAATTGAACCCAAAGGGAGCATATACAAAAGATAATAAAATGGGGGCAAGAATAGATTCTTGGGGAAACCAAGTCAGGCGTGATTTTGAGGAAAAACATCCATTTATATAGACAGAAAAAGATCTATTGTTGAAATAAGATTCGAACCAGTTCAAAGCCTGACCTTGAATACCTGCACAATGTTCAAGAGAAGAAATAAGAATGTCATGATCGACCGCATCAAAAGCCACACTCAAATCCAACATAAGTACTACTGAGTCAACAGATAATAAAATATCATTCAACACTTAAAAGAGCAGTTTCTGTACTGTGCTTTTTTCTAAAACCAGACTGAATACCTGCAGGTGAGATCAGTTCATGATTGTCATAGGTTATGGGGATGTTCAGAATGTTTTACATGATTAATTACATTCTATAGACTATAAGTAATGTTGCACCATGTCAATTGAGTATCAGTAGACTGTTAGGTTAGGGTTCAGATTAGTAGAATAAGTGCTTGCAAAGGTTACTTATAGTCAGTAGAATGTCTGTGGGGGAACATCAAAATAAATTGTTAGCAGATATTACACAGACAGTCTACTAATCCTCTTAATTGTTAAGAGTTAGTTGACATGTGGTGCAAAGTTACTTATAGTCAACAGAGGCCCTATCATTTTCACGGCCAGCGCCACATTGTTTAAATGGCAAATGCACTTGCGCCCATCTGTTCACCCATGGGCATGCTGGTATGAAAACGAGGTGTGTTCAGACGCATTGTTGATGTGTTGCTATTTTGAGGCAACTGAAATCGACTGCGCCATTGACCAACAAAAACCTGGTCTAAAGTATATAGCGCAGTATTTTGTGTTATTTAAAGGGTGCGTTAGTTATATGTGCCTATATGAGGGTGCACAACATGTGTGCACTCTGCTTATATTACACACACAGGGACGTGCAACAGCACACAAACATTTTTTAAATATTAAAAATAAAAGGATTCCTCTCTGGAGAAGTGTTCAGTCTTTCTGCTCGCAAATTCCGCCATGTAAATAGCGAATCTGCCATGGTGCAAGTGCAACTTAGACTGGGTAAACCCAGCCTGATCTGCCAGCCATTTGATTTCGCCCTGCAGCTCAGTCTGGAAACCTGTACATTCATACATACACTTTTGCAGGAACCAATCACAGACTGGCTTATTCACCTGGCGCGCTATTGGAGGGTTTAAAACGATGACGGATAGAGAAGCGATAGGTCGTTGCCCGTTGATCACGCCTCTTGTGGTCTGATTGGTTGAAGGACTATCCAATTACGTACAGAGTCATTTGAATTATGCTCGTTTATCACGCCTCTTGTGCAGTAGAAAATACACAGACTCCCCAGACCAATGTTCAATCTTAAATTGAGCTTGGACTGGTGATAGCCAGACAAAGTGCAACTGGCTTTTAAAGGGAATGGGAGATGAGACTCTGATTGGTTTATTGCACGTTATGCCCAAAACACACCCATGACCATTCATTAAGAGACTAGGTACAACCCTTTTGGACCATCCGCCGAACGTTTCTTCCATCATTAAACTAGCAAGAGTGGATTCAGACACGCCTTAAGTGCACCTGCGCCATGCGCTTCAGACCATCTGCTCAGATAATAAAAATAGGGCCCAGATTGTCTAAAGGGGACCAAATGTCATCCAAAATGTTTCACTAGATAACAGAAAAGTACTAAAAAGCATTTACATTTTACCTGACATGGTACTGTGGTACTACTATTGTATTCTTTGAAGTACATTTTACCAAAACTATGCAAATACCAGAGTATATGAATATAATGACACCATAGTACTGAATTAGTACCATCTGGAACCACAAGTCTTAATTTTAAAGGCAAGATTTATTGCTGAATTATAGTACAAAAATGAATGACGAATGAGATTTACGAAAAATGTGTCTCACCAGAAATGCTATGATGCTCCTCTGAGTGCTTTCCCACTGGAAACAGCTTTTAATGAACTGGTTGACATGGCACACTGCACGATAAAGGTTCCTCACACGAAGAACATTCCTGGCAAGAACCTGTTGATTTAACAATTACCAGCTTATATTTTTCTTTGTGAAATCTCATGCTATATACTATACTGATGCTAGAGACATCATACCTTCTTAGAAAACTTAGCAGTGTCCTCAAGAAACTTCCGTTCTCTAGGCATGAAGGTCCTAATGCTTGCTTTGACCTGGTCAAGACATTGAACAAACAAACACTAAAAAAAAATATCAAATATCTAAGCATATGATATTTTTCACAGATACTTTATTTGCACAAGAATATACATCAGGTGCTGAAAATGTATCTGAATTTTATCTCATACTCTGTAAGTAAGACAGTGAAATTTAGAGTGGCAACTCTCAGAGAGCAAGGGACATTTATATTGTATATAAACAAAGTAAAAAAAATAAGAATTAAAAGTATATAGAAAGAATTACACAAAGCCACTGAAGGCATATTGCACGGTTTATGAGGTAATGTGTTGTAGTAGTCCATGCATTGTAGAACATTCAAGATTAATAGGTAAACTTAATTTAAAGTCTTTGGTTATCTGAGCAAAGTACTAAGAAAGACTGCAATGAAATATAGATTAAAGATAGGGTAGGGCTTTTTTTCTTCATAAACACTGTTTGCCATACTGGTTGAATCCCTCTTCACATCCTGATAGCAATCAATAATAGTGGTCTAAATATTAAAACCTGTACATATATCTTTTGTGGAAGTCTCGGGACCAAAAATTGTTCATCCAATCATTGCATTTAGTCTGAATGCAATGATTGGATGTTATGTGCTTTGAGACATGAGATAATTTAACGCTGTCTCGCATGGCGTGTAGCACACCTGCTGTGCGTTCATGTGTTTTGGAGAGCATTCTGAAGGGGTGGGATCTTATGCTTTCAACGCTAGCTTGCTAATGCTAGCCTCTCCGAAATTGCCTACCCTTCCTTTAAAGGCATAAATCTGTTTGTTGTCATGTCAAGACTCACAGAATTGTAGATGACTTCCATCTCCAGTACTATGGTTCCTTTAGATAATCTTCCCAAGTTCTCTTTCCTCAGAGGACAAGCAATCTGCTGACCATTACGTACCTGTTGCAATTCAAACATATCAATATATCAGTTCTAACAATTTAATACGTTTTGCACACCATTGCCCTCAATGTAAAGAAGAATGTCAATATTCTGCACTTACTGAAAGTAAAGGAAGGACCACCTTCCCCAAGAAATCTGGGGCTTTGTCACCATCCTCATCAAACACGGTCACTTCCAGAACTTCATGAATGTCTTTTACTGGGCTGGTTGTAAAGAGAAATTGAATAAATCTCACTTTTAATTATTGATTTATTGATTATTGATATACCTGTAAATATAGAATTGACATTGATTACTATTCAAATGTTTGGGGTCTGTAAGATTTTTTGAAAGAAAACTCTTATGCTCACCAAGGCTGCATTTATTTGATAAAACATTTAAAATTCTATTTGAATATATTTTCAAATGTAATTTATTTCTGTGATGCAAAGCTGAATTTTCAGCATCATTACTCCAGTCTTCAGTGTCACATGATCCTTCAAAAAAAATCTAATATACTCAGTCTATCAGTTTAAGAAACCTTTCTTATTATCAAAATTCAAAAGAACAGCATTTATTTAAAATAGAAAAGTTCTGTAACATTATAAATGTTTTTACTGTAATGTTTATTTAATTTAATGCATCCTTGAAGAATAAAAGTATTAATTTCAGGGTCAAAAAATCTTACTGACCCTAAAGTTTTGAATAGTAATAATAAAGTTATAGTGACACTGACAAAGTAAAGACTTTATTCCACTCAGGGTTGAGAGTTTTGTATATGGTGTGGGTCTGCAGTCGGTTGTTTCCCAATTCCAGGACACAAAATGGGTCACTCTTTCCTAAAAATATACAGAAGATCCGATGAATGTGGTTGTTGATGCTCACAACTAAAAAATGTTGTCGTCAACAAATTATAAATAATACCATTTAGATCAGCAGCCATGAGGTCAATGGCCTTTATCACTTTAACCTGAAGAAAACCAACATCCTTCATGTCCTTCAGAGAGTTCTTGAAACTCTGCCAAGACAAAATAAGAAAAGAAAAAAAGAATTTTAAGTGAGATCAGGATTATTGTTATACACATAAAAAAAAAAAAAAAAAAAAAAAAAAAAAACCATAGTATGCAGTATATACTACACTGTGTACTTTGCATAAAGATGTACTGTGGTAGAGTGGGCAGTTTAACATACGTATTTAACCAGCATATTGTCTCTCTCACGAGGCTCTTCCAGTGGAGGGGCGACGAGATCCGTGATGGACGCTCCAGTGCAGGGAGTGGGAGTGACGAGGAGCA
>CM031949.1:7271034-7413534 GCA_018749465.1 Paracanthobrama guichenoti | reverse complement strand
TAAAATGGCAATATAACAGGTGAAGATATCATCAAAAAATAAGGGCATGTGTGCAAACACTGATTATAATATGCAAATACTGACTGTAAAACCTCAAGCTGCTCTATCGTATAAAAGACACATAAGAAAACCACAAATAAACAAATAGTGGAAAAACGTCAGTAACAGTATGCTAATTTTTCTAACAGCTTTATACTCTGATCTCAATTGATCCTCCTTTACCAGTTTTCAAAACGTGGCAACAGGATAGCACTGAAAAGGCTTAACAGGCCAACCACCACAAATCATGAAATTAGACTGGTAAACAGGAAAAGAGCTTGTTCAATGAGCCACGTCAATGATGCAAGCAGACGCAATAAACAGCAATAAATAAACTTGGGAAAGAGGAAGTATACTAATGCATATCCTAGTTCCCACCTGACTGTCAGTTTTTACATGTCTTCGAGTAGCATCTCATGTGTCAGTAAAGTCAATATTCCTATTAAAGTTTCAAGGTGTGCCTACGCAGGTGTGGCCGCAGACAGGTTTGAATGTGCTGGGAGGAATGTTGTCTGAAGTATGAAAGCAATGCACGCGTTCTGGTATTATCCCAGACAACCAAAGCAAAACTCAGTGATCAGTGATGTACTACAGCTCATTTAAAGCTAAACCTTGACTAACTGGGTCCCAGGTCTGGAAGCAGACGGACTGGCTTACCCGACCGCCTGCTAGCTGTCTCACGTCACAGAAGTCAGGTAAATGCCAACACAGAGACTCTTTCACCTAGATATCATCACACAGAGACTGTGTCTGTTCCCCGAATTAATAAATACAAAAAACCAACAACAACAACAACAACAACAACAACAACAACAACAACAACAACATGAAAACCATTTAACTGTAAAAATTTAATTGATGTTCAACAAATAAAAAAAAACAAAAAACAGATATAATACAGATGAACAAATGACAAAGCTCGGGCTGCTGAATATTCGATCCCTTTCCCCAAAAGCGCTTATTGTTAATGATATGATTACAGATTATAATCTAGATGTGCTGTGTTTGACAGAAACTTTAAATGAGTCCACCCCACAAGATTATTATAAACACGAGCCGCGACTGAAAGGTAAAGGGGGAGGGGTTGCTGTAATTTATAATAACATCTTCAGTATTACTGATAAATCCCGTTTGACATTTGTGTTGGCTACTGTATACAGGCCACCAGGGCACAATACAGACTTTACCAAAGAATTTGCTGACTTTCTATCCGAGTTAGTACTGGCTGCAGATAAAGTACTAATTGTTGGTGATTTTAATATCCATGTAGATAATGAAAAAGACGCATTGGGATTGTCTCTAAATGCCAGTCTAAACTCTTGGAGTTAGGCAACACGTTTCAGGACCCACTCATCGCCGTAATCTAACGTTAGACCTAATATTGTCTCATGGAATAAATGTTGATACCGTTGAAATTCTGCAGCAGAGTGATGGCATCTCAGATCACTACCTAGTATCATGTATACTTCATACTTATACCAGATAGCCTAGAAGAACTCGATGTTGCAACAGAAACTATTGACTCTGTCTTTTCCAGCACTTTAGACACAGCTGCTCCCCTGCGCTTAAAGAAGATTAAAGAAAATAGTCCAACGCGTGGTACAACGAGCACTTAAAACAGCAGACACTGTTTACTTACACTCATTCACTGCTATAGGAGAAGAATTAGCTCAACTCATTAAATCATCAAAATCAACGACATGTATGCTCGACCCTATACTCACTAGGCTACTAAAAGAGATGCTTCCAGAGGTCATAGATCCTCTTCTTAATATCATGAATTCATCTTTGTCATTAGGATATGTACCAAAAACTCTGGCTATTATTAAACCACTTATTTAAAAAAAAAAAAAAAAACAAACACACACAACTTGATCCTAGAGAATTAGTCATTGAAGTCATTATAGGCCAATCTCAAATCTACCCTTTCTGTCAAAAATACTAGAAAAGGCAGTGTCTTCACAATTATATTCCTTTTTAGAAAGAAATGGTATCTGTGAGGATTTCCAGTCAGGATTTAGACCGATCATAGTACTGAGACTGCTCTCAGAGTTACAAATGATTTACTCTTATCATCCGATCGTGGCTGTCTTTCTCTATTAGTGTTACTTGATCTTAGTGCTGCATTCGATACTATCGACCACAACATTCTTTTGAATAGACTCAAGAATTATGTTGGCATTAGTGGAACTGCATTGCATGGTTTAAAATCATACTTATCTGACCGTTATCAGTTTGTAGCAGTAAATTAAGAGATGTCACACCGATCACAAGTTCAGTATGGAATACCCCAGGGCTCAGTGCTAGGACCGTTGCTTTTCACCCTGTACATGCTACTGCTGGGAGATATCATTAGGAAGCATGGCGTTAGTTTTCATTGTTATGCTGATGATACTCAGCTCTAGATTTCTTCATGCCCTGACGAAACTCACCAAGTCACAAGATTAACAGAATGCATATATGATATAAAAAAAAAAAAATTGGATGACTAGTAATTTCCTGCAACTTAATTCAGAAAAAACTGAATTTTTAATTATTGTAAAAAAAAAAAACAACAAAAAACAACAACAAAAAAAAAAAACACACTCCACAGGTAGTAACCTAGAATACTGTCTAACACTTGATGGCTGCTCTGTCGTCAGTGAGGAACCTGGGTGTGCTCTTTGTTTCTAGCATCTGTAAAACTGCATTCTACCATCTTAAAACTATATCTAAATTACGGCACATGCTTTCAATGCAAAATGCTGAATAGTTAGTTCATGCGTGCGTTCATGACCTCAAGGCTAGATTATTGTAATGCTCTACTGGATGGTTGCCCTGCTTGCTTGCTTAATAAACAAACTCCAGCTGGTCCAAAACGCAGCAGCTCGAGTTCTTACTAGAACCAGGAAGTATGTCCATATTAGCCCGGTTCTATCAACACTGCACTGGCTCACTATTAAACATTGCGTACATTTTAAAATCTTGCTTATTACTCACAAAGCACTAAATGGTTTAGCTCCCCAGTACTTGAGCGACCTCTTAACGCATTATACTCCATCACATCTATTGCGGTCTCAAAACTCTGGCCAGTTGATAATACCTAGAATATCAAAAACTGCAGGCGGTCGATCCTTTTCCTATTGCATTGTTTGGGAAGCAGACACACTCTGTCAGTTTAAATCTAGACTAAAAACGCATCTCTTTACTATGGCATACACATAGAACATTATACATTTCTATTATTCAAATCAGTAAATGATTGTTAGGCTGCATTAACTAGGCCAGCCAGAACCGGGAACACTTTCCATAACACCTGATGTACTCATTACATCATAAGAAGAATGGCATCTACGCTAATGTTAGTCTCTCTGTTTATTCCGAGGTTTACTGCAGTCAGTCGGATCCGGGCCGTATCCAGACCAGATGGTGGACCTGCGCATCCCTGAAGTGTCTGCAGAGAATGTGTCAATTAACTCCCCCCTGTAAATTCCGCATTGACATGACATCCTCATTAAACCCGTCTCCGGCGTGATGACTCCAATCTTTCGAATAATCTTACGAATATCTATTGATCTAATATGACTTCTGACCTGTAATGTTGCCAGAATCATACACTGTTTGTTTGTCGGCCAGAGGAGAAATGGCACCCCGACTGAGCCTGGTTTCTCCCAAGGTTTTCTTTCTACATTCTGGCCCTGAAGGAGTTTTGGTTCCATGCCACCGTCGCCTTTGGCTTTTGGCTTGCTTAGTTGGGGATACCTAAATTTCAACTAGATAACTGACCTGCCCACATTGACATTATATGACAATTGAAATTAGCTGGATAACATTACTGTTTTCTCCAGAGCAGCTGTACAGCCAAATCAAATTCTGTTGCATTGTTTTCCTGTGAAGCTGCTTTGGAGCAATTGGCCTTGTAAGAAGCGCTATATAAATAAATGTTACTTGACTTAAAGGCTAACACCATCATGGTCAAGGCAGTTTGTTAATGCGTGTGCTGTAGCTTTGTAATTTTGATGTTTATTTTTTTCGTTACACTTCATATAACTAAGCGATTTCTAAGAAATGCTGTTGACAGTTTAAATCAACACCCAAAAAGGTCTGTTCTGTACTAGCCATGTAGATGGGAGAAAAAACAAAGAGTAATGGACCAATCCACAGAGCACCACAACACCCTTGTAGCCAGTCAGCAATACACACATGATGGGGGAGGAGAGAGCGTGAAAGCGGGACATTTGTAGTAAAACTGTAGAAAGAGAGCTGACTGAGACAGTTGCTGCTTCCCAATGCACCTACTTATACTACGACCTAAAAGTATGTATTCTTTTTGTGAAGAAAAAGTACATACTTTTGAGTGTGTAGCAGAAGAACAGACAAGCTTTGGGACATACTATCATGTCAAAATAACTGTTATTGTTGTCATTTAATAAAATAAGTATAATGGTTCATTGCATTTATTTCCTACCATATCAGAGCAAAATGCAGTAGCACATTGATCTGCCTGCCTCATATTAATGGATAACGATGCATTCAAAATTGAATGGCCAAACGGATCTTTATAAAAGTTCACATTGTTGTTGCAGATGAAATAACACAGAAAACATTAAATAAATATTTTTATCAGCTTAAATGTTGATTATTAGTCACTCAATCCCCTTTATCTACACCCCTCAACTTAACCATCGGTCGTACACATCCACCATGTTTTGTAGTTTTTTGGACCGTTTGCACTCGTGTTTGTAGTTCTGAACTGAATCCTCCTCCAAAGCGCAATATTAAACATTAGAGTGTGCAAGGATCCACACTTTGAAAATCTACCGGAAATAGTAGACCATCAGGGGACTTCTGGCATACTCTTTTCAACATACTAAGTTTTGGGACACACCTCTCACATATTTATGATGGATAGTATGGACATTGGGATGCAGGGAGTGTTTCCCATTAATTGCCTAGATGGTGGCGGCCCGCTAGTCTAATCTGTACCGCCACGATTTGTCACAGATCACAGATCCGATTTGTGTTTTTTTTTTCGTTTTCTGGAATATCTGCATTGGTTTTTATGGCAATGATGTTGTGTTTGTATAGGCAAAAGCCAAAAACAGCAGCAATGTGGAGGGGTTTGCAATATGACAATATGTAGTCTTATTTACAATATGACAATATGTACCCGCCAAGTTAAACTACTAGGCCTTCTGAGCGGCAGAAAGGTAGGAGGCTTTTCAAAATTCAACATGTCTCCATTATATACCTGTGTTGCATAGCATGTTTGCCATTTCAGGGGGTGGGGCAATTGAGGTAGTGGTGTGTTTGTTAGGGTGTCTTTTTAAACAGTGTTTCTCAAAAATTGCTCTAATTTCTATGCCGTCACTGGCACTCAATGGAATTGCAAAAAATAATGATTTGAAAAATAATTAGTTTCTAACCCCCGTCTGTTGAGAAAAATAAGTGAATTCCCTGATAAACGGCTTATTAGAAATAGTCCTGCCCCAAAATCATGCCACTGGTAAAGTCAGAAGTAGACAAAACAAACAGAGCAATGTTTTGAAAACTTATTTACATTTGTCTCTATATAGTGAACTCAGGAAGGAAGAAGTATTTTAAATGACAAAAACACACACATCACCTTAACACATCTATCGAGACCTCCCGTTTAACAAATAAGCACCTATACAAAAACCACTGATTGTTATTGAAATGTAGGATGTGTGTAGTGCTTCAGGGTGTGTTGTGCTTATACACAGATATCAGACACTCACCACAGCGGTCTCTAATGACCAGTCCACGTCCCTCCTTTAGGCATATAGAGAGCAGATATGTTCTCTGAGGTTCCCTCTGATGCTCACTAACTGCAGCGCTCTCTGTCCTCATGTCCAGAATCTGAGGGGTTTTTTTAAAAGTAAAAAAATAAATGAGAGAAACATCCTATCTGGATAGTTGACATGCCATTTCAAATAGTGACAGCAGTGTGATGTTATAATAAAAAAAAATAAAAAAAATTAAGCAACATTTTATTTGTCACTGTTCTACAATTTGTACACATACACTTTATGAACTCTATATTAAGTATTCTGATTATTTAGTGAATTGCAAATCTAACAGCTATGAGATTTTGTTAATATATTTAATGATGTTTTAGTCTTACGTTGATCAAGACTGCATTTGCATCAGTATTGTGAAATATTATTACATATTACATAAAATATTATTATTCTATTTTATAGATTTTAAAATGTAAAGTATTCCTGTGATGTCAAAGCTGAATTTTCAGCATCATTACTCCAGTCTTCATTGTGACATGATCCTTCAGAAATCATTCTGATATGATGATTTGCTGCTCAAGCAACATTTATTACCGTTATTATCAATGTTGAAAACAGTTGTGCTACTTAATATTTCTAAGGAAACCGTGATGCTTTTTGTTTCACAATAAGAAAAATCTTAGTGACCCCAAACTTTTAAATAGTAGAGTACATTCATTTACATACCAAATTGAATTAATTTCATAGTCGTCTTTACATTGCAAATTCTCACAGACAGAAAACAAAAAAACGTGAAAGCTGATCTATGCATGGCTATCGCAAAAGAGATCCAATGCATAATTTCATGTACACAGAATCAATGCATAAAACTTATTTAACTATATTCATGTTCATATGTATATTGTATATATAAGCTTATTTCATCCATTACATTAAAAGATTGGAAAAGGCCCATTAATTTGCCTGTCCATAGACCCTCCCCTCAATGAAATCCGGACAGAAGAGGTTGAAAGCGGACAAAAGAGACGGATTAAAACACCAGGTGTAAAAGGGAACGTGTCTCCCTCATCTACTTGTGGTCCGATCGACCAAAATGTATTATTTTTATTAATACATTTTGAATAAAATTAATAAAAAAAAAGAGTTCATAGACAATTTATTTGTTAACATGCTACTGTTACCACATAAAATGTAGAACTAGGGAGTACTATCAGCTACCACAGTAAAATGCCATGTTTTATTCAACTTCAACATGGTCAGAAAGCAAACCTTGAGTCTTCAATGTCAGCTCAGGAACACTGGTGGACAGTATGGTCCATTTCATGGGCATTTAAAGTACGATGTCAGCTGCATCTACCCTGCTAAATGTCCTTTGATATCATCTAATAGTAGACTAAACAACAAAATACACACACACACACGCACGCACGCACGCACGCACGTGCTAATACTTACATTATTGTGCTCGTTGTCATGTATGGAGAAAGTATTTGTACCATTTCTGTTGAAATGCGACTTCTGTTACCCAAACACAACAAACGGAAGAATGAAATGACCAAAAAAAGCCACAAATTCACAAACAATGGTTTAAATATATTTCCTATTTTTTTCACAGTCAGTCTCTTGATGTTAAGATCATCTGTCTTAATGTGCTTATTAAAAATTCCTTAGCCCCAGGGAACATGACTGCTAAGCCAGAAAACTTGCAACAAAGAACTTGAGGAATTAAAAAGTTTCCACTGCTAAGAAAAAGCAGTCAAGGCTTTACATTACTAAAGCATAAACCACTTGTAAATTACCTTAATTTAAAAGATTTTAAGGATCTTGTAGTTTGACAAACAAAGCAAAGTGTAGGGTTTCCTTCCTTACTGAAAATCCCAAGGTAAACTTTTTAAGGTCAGGTGATTCAATGTTTAAGGTTTTGCAAACTCAAAGCTGACTCACCCGTAAAAACAAATATTCTTGCATACTATCCACACAAGCATTGCCCATATGAAGCATCAGAAATATGATAACTCCGCTACAATAAAAGTGAAAGCTTATGGAAAAAGAAGCAGCATTACATAAGTCTACACATAGTCTAGCTCTACCTGACCATTGAAGATCCCTGTTTGCGTGTTTATTTTTAGTGCCGTTCAATACCGTAAAGGTAGCATGACACTTCCCGTGTGATCATTTGCATTTTAAACAAATGGAGAAGCACCGGCCTGCTCTAAATGTGCGTTACCACATTTTAGAGCTTAGAAATATTATGACAAGTTCCTGCAGTGATGACTTGCTCATGTTCAGAGGAACTGCATTTCACAATAGACAGATGATTCGCACCCTTCTCTGGTGAAAAACTTTGTATTGAATGAGCCTTATATAACTTGAATGCATTACTTATCGTTTAAATTAAAAAGTTGACAGCATGCAAAAGCAGTGAACGCTACAAGAGAAGCATGCAAATGTTATTCATTCCAACAGAAAAAGTAAGCTTTCCATGTGATCTGCAGAATATCAGTTTATAAAAAAATTAAAAAATAAATGAAAAGAACATGAGGAGGAAGTACTAAGTTCACCAAAATCGTCGAATGCAAACAGGTTTGTGTAACACAATCTTCCTAGATGGTGCCCATAAAAAGCAGAAAACTTCCTCCCTCCTGTGATCATTAACTGAACCCAACTGAAAGATCAAGAAAACCGACACGCTTTACCTCTGCCAAGTTCTCTGATGAAGGAAGATGCATGTCCCTTAAGCGCAGCACCTGATCCATCTCATCTGTGGATTTGGAGATAATCTGCTCCTCATATGGGGCATCAGTGACTGACTCCTGTGATGGCCAGCTGCTTGAGTCCATCAGCATGGTCAGCCCGGTTCCGCCCCCTCTCTTTCGCAGAGTCACGCTGAGGGGGGTTCCTGGGCTGCTGGAGGATGGCCGGAGGTCAACTGGCTGCTGGCGGGAGGGGCTTATTAGGGAGGATGTCCGACTCTGCTCCATGACGTCTGCAATAGAAGCGTCCATCCGCTGGTCCAACAAGCGCTCCTCCCTAACCTCTGGCTTATTGGGGTTTTTGTTACTGCCAACCCGTGAGTGTCGAAATAATTTGGCTTTTTGTCGTAATGTGCCAATTACAGACTTTTTGTCCTCCATTAGAAGGTCGTAAGAGTATGTGTTTAGTTGAATTTTGCGAGTTGGTCGTAAAGGCCTCTCTCTCACACACCAGTGCTGGCTAGTGACCAAGACCTGCAAGGACAATACGAGAAAATTAAATAAAATTTAAAAAAAAAAAAAACCTTACATTTGCAATTTCACTTTAAAATTAACATGAAATGAAATGACACCATTTACTTGTTCTTGATTTTACAATGAATGAAAAAACACTATAAAAGTGGACCACTTATAGAAAAATTAGAGAAATGGTATTTGTGGCAGTAGTGATGAAAGTCCCGCCTTTCAGTTAAAAGGGTCAAATTCCATCTTTTTAATGAAGGTGTTTCCTGTATGTTTGTGAATGCACATTAAAAGGCACAATATGTAATATTTTTGGATTCAAATATCTTAAAACCACTAGAATAAAATATATTTTATTGACTTGTGTACTTACATTATCCCAAATGTTTTGTGGGATTACAAATTTAAGAATCGGTTTAAAACTAAGGAAAGTACATTGTATTTAGCATGCATGGTAAAGATGATGATATCAGATGAATTACAAGTGAGCCAGATTACTATGAGAATCTCAGGTGAGAATCTCACCTTCTGTCTTTAATGGCTCTTGGAGCCCAGTCCTATTTTTGGATCGTTATGCTGATTTGATTAGGACTGGTGATACTCTAGAGTCTGGGCGGGTCCCTTTACCTGGATACTTCATTTACATGCTTTGTTTAAGGTTGTCGCCCGACTCACCCATTTGCTTTGTCTCCCCTGCCAACTAAAATCGATATAAACTACAATGTATACTGCCTAGTTGACCGACAGCACGCGTTCTAAAGAATCCTGCTGAAGATACATCCAAGTCTCCTGGTCTTCGCTTCTGAGTTTCCAAGAACTTTTAAATCCAGAGAAATAAGCAATTTTAACCAGGGCATGGACCATGTCTGTGTGTCGCCCATCAATGACATCATACCCACGTTACCCTCGATTTCCGGTTTTATTTTGTAGAAACCATGGAAACACACATTTAATATATTATGCGTTTTATTAGGCAGGTGAGCAACTGTTTGGATAAATTCATCAACAGAAAACGAATCATTGTTATATAGCTCAACACAGTCTTCTTCACAGTCTTCACAGTTCTTGATTTACTGTGAGTACCATGTTTTACCATGCCTAATATTGATCTAGCTTACTGCAGTGTGACAGTGTGTCTCATAGTAGCCGCTGAGCGAATGCACCAAGTAGCATTATTACATAACTTTCTACACACTCAAATGTATCTAATATGATAAAACAGCGCTGCGTTACCCCACATACATATGAGCGGAAGAAGCAGAAGTGGTCGTTTACAGTATAATAAAAGCTCCGCAAAATCCAGGTGCCGTCAAGCTACACCTTTGTTTTGAATAAGTGACCTCTAGCGGTGAAAATGTACATATTGTGGCTTTAACTGGAACATTCAGATGGAAAAAAAATATTTCAGAAGCTAAATTTAACCACACCTGTTATAAGTTTATTGCTGGTTTAAAATATTTTATCAATATAGTTAAGATTTTGAGTTAACTGACTTACCTTAAAAGTATTTCAGAACAATCAATAAGTGCATATAATAAAATAACATTTGATCAAAATGCAATAACTTGCACCAACTGCAATACCACTTTTCTTTTCGCATGATGTCTCAAAGGCCTTTAGTCACCCCTCTCACCTTGTTTATTGGTTTGCAATGGTAAATTCAAGTTATTTATAAGAAAATCTGCCTTTTCCGTAAAGCCTGTGCCCAAGGGGAGAAGTTTGATTGTTGATACTAATTTCTTGTACATTCCCTATGCTCAGCATTAAGTGATTTTCACAAAGGAAAACGGCTCCAGGCGGCGTACATGCACTGCTTGCTTGTATTAACAGGTAGTCAACTGCAGTGAGTTTCTGAATGTGCACGACTATGAAACATATGCTTACTTCACCCGTGAAAAATCGTTGTGCCAAATGACCACAAATAAAATGCAATGACTGTTGTAACATTACTAAACCCTGTTTAAACTGACACAGGTCATGCTCAATTTAGTAACTCGACTTGATATTAAAGCAAAAGGCACAATGCAACATTTTTGAGTTACTGATTCATTTTCGAGAGTACAGAGTTTACAGAGAGTGTCCGGTTTGGGGACCACATGATTTCGTCGCTGCTTTTTGTGGATGACGTTGTCATGTTGGCCTCCTTAGACCAGGACCTTCAGCGTGCACTGGGGCGGTTTGCAGCCGAGTGTGAAGCGGCCGGGTTGAGAATCAGCACCTCCAAATCCAAGGCCATGGTTCTCAGTCGGAAAAGGGTGGCTTGCCCACTTCAGGTTAGTGGAGAGTTTCTGCCTCAGGTGGAGGAGTTCAGGTATCTGGGGTCTTGTTCACGAGTGAGGGAAGGATGGAACGGGAGTTAGACAGATGGATCGGTGCAGCTTCTGCAATAATGCGGTCAATGTACCAGTCTGTCGTGGTAAAGGAGCTGAGCTGTAAGGCGAAGCTCTCGATTTACCGGTCAATCTACGTTCCTACTCTCACCTAGGGTCATGACCGAAAGGACAAAATCCCGGATACAAGGCGGCCGAAATGAGCTTTCTCCGCAGGGTGGCTGGGCACTCCCTTAGAGATAGGGTGAGAAGCTCGGTTACTCGGGAGGAGCTCAGAGTAGAGCTGTTGCTCCTCCACATCGAGAGGAGCCAGTTGAGGTGGCTCGGGCATCGATTTCGGATGCCTCCTGGACGCCTTCCCGGGGAGGTGTTCCGGGCATGTCCCACTGTCCATGTCCATGTCTTCCCGACTTAGGACACGCTGGAGGGATTATGTCTCTCGGCTGGCCTGGGAACGCCTCGGGGTTCCCCTGGAAGAGCTGGAGGAAGTGGCTAGGGAGAGGGAAGGTATACATGTCTCTGCTTAGACTGTTGCCCCCGCGACCCGGCCCCGGATAAGCGGAAGATAATGGATGGATGATTCATTTTCATACACCTTAAATAGTATCAGGTTGTGTAAAGTTTAGTGTTTAGCATTGCTTTTAAGTTTGAATACCCATTTCAACCTTTTGTCTTCACTAGTTCCTTTTAAATGGCCCTGTGATGTGACAAATTAATTGACAAATATTCCATGTAGCTCCTCAATTCAAACAAACATACAGGATTCATGCATAATATAACTATAAAAATTATTTTAGTTAAATGCTGTTTAAAATGCATTTAGACGGGGAATGTCACACCACAGGACATCAACTTTGTGTGTGTGTGTATTAAAAAAAAAAGACATTTGTTTTAGTAGGCTTCACTGAACCTCTGACAATGGAACATATAAATCATCTATAAGTGACCAAACAGTCGCTGTACATTCATATAGATTTTTTTTCCCATTCCTTTTTGTGTTGCGGGGGAAAGAAATCCATCAAGAACATACAAGTTTGAGACTCCCATATATCTGCCCTATGATTCATGTTCCACGGTGTCATCGAAGGACTAGTTTAATTTCATCTGTCATTTGTTTTAAACAGGCTTAACATGTTGTGGGTGTAATTCAAGCCACAAGCTCATCCCTGTGTCTTTGTGTGGATGCATAATTTGACTTTACAGCTACACATCAGGTTTTTGTTCACACAGC
This sequence comes from Paracanthobrama guichenoti, assembly GCA_018749465.1. NCBI lineage: Eukaryota > Metazoa > Chordata > Actinopteri > Cypriniformes > Gobionidae > Paracanthobrama > Paracanthobrama guichenoti. Next base: position 7,400,978 of record CM031949.1, on the reverse strand, counting down.
AATGATAATGAAAAAGAGACAGGTGTTTGCTAAGTCAAGCATCACTATTGCTCATACGTAGGTTTGACGCTATGAACAAACTTCTGACCTGACATAAGCAATTAAACGTCATGTTCTATGGACATGAACGATGCAAATAAGAGATTGAGATGCTATTATGTTTTTTACTGCAAGTCATCTGCATCATGATTTTTGCCTGGCCATCCAGAACACCCTATAACCACCTACACTGAAAAAAAAAACTGCTTGCTGCTTGTTCAAATTACTTGAAATGAGCTAAAGCAACACGTTTGCTACATTTTGTCCTAACTTAATTTCATTGTGTTCAATTCATGTAAATTTGAAGAGTTCAGATGCAAAAGCTGAACCTCCCACCTCCGTCAAAAATTAGATAATGATATTGAGCGAATGCTCTCCACACATAGTATACGTTTATCAAATACTTTCATTTAAAGTCCCAGCAGCAGTCCTTTCAGAAATGCCAGTTTGTTGGCAGAAACCTCTAAACGCCGCTTCCCATCAGAAGACACAAATCGAAAAAAGAGGCATCTTTTATTTGCCAAGCTTCCATCGTTACAGATGCAATGACAGGATTTTGCGAGTAGCAATTAAACACAACAGTGTTCCTTGTGTTTCTGTAAAACTCTGACAGAAACGGATGTGGACTTAACTGGTTTTGCTGCAAAATAGCCATGAATTGACTAAAGTGACATTTTTGAAAATAAGGCATTTCAATAACTGACTAATGAATTTCATTGCCATTAAAGTGAAATTACTGAACCTAAACATAGGAGCCTGATAAAAAAAAAAATGCTGATTCAAAAGAAAACATATCAGATGGACTTAGAAGTTTTTGCATCTGAACTCTTCCTATATTTAAAATTGAGGTTTACTTAATCCATTTGTGTTGGGGTTACATTAATGATTTTTGCTGCATTAACTGAAACAGATGATTTTAGTTCCCAGCATGCTTTGCATATGGCTGGATCAGGAGAGTAAATGTTGAAATGAAGTGTTATTTTATGCGTTTTTGAGTAAAGGAAAAGCCCTGGTAGGGCCCTATAGCACTTAAGGCATGTCCTGATCCACTTTTGCTAGTTTAATGATGGGAAAAATGGTCGGCGTGCCCAGCGCATCCCCGTGTGGGTAATAAGCAGAGTGTATACGTGTTGTGGACCCGCCTATAGGCGCATATTACTAATGCACGCTTTAAATAACAACAAAAATATTGCACCACTGACTTTAGACCAGGTTTTTGTTGGTCAGTGGCGCAGTTGATTTGTGTTGTCTAATAGTAGCATTTGGTATTTTAACAACGTGGCACTGAACGTGAAAATGATAACTGCCTTGCATCACATTGCGCCGGGTGTGTGATAGGGCCCTTAATGTTTAATGTTCAGTTATGTTTGACATTTAAAAGAATTTGTTATGTTGAGGTTTTTGGTTACCATTGTGCTAAAGAGTAGAGCTTCTGCTTAGGTTGTGGATGGCTGCATGTACAATGACTATGATGCTTGATGCTACGTCCAATGAGCAATAGCTTTGCTAATGCCAGTGCAGTAACAAGTATCTTTTGCTGTGCCAGTTGAAGACAGTCTTGTAATTGTCCAACATGACTGATTGTCAAATACAAACAGGTCTTTTCAAGTCTGTGTTTTTGAGTAAATGGAAGATATTGAACTCTACTCAATATATTTGACCTGAAATAAAACAAACAAAAAAAAACATTAAGTTAAATTAATTTAGTGTAACAAAATTAGCAAGATAAAAAAGGCATTTTCTTTAGTGTAGTAATGCTTCTGTTAGGGAAAGGGGAAAAAAGTAATACCATTCCAGAACATTTCAAATGCACAAACACTCGGGAAATAGACTAGACGAGAGAGTATAAAATGTTAAAAAAAAATAATCCTTTAAGCTGCACTTATCAAAAAAGGCCAGTGTGTGTTGTGCGAGTCATAAAAAGACAGAGAAAGTGATATCTAGATTTATGGAGATGAGAACACATGTAAATGTACTGCAGTTAAAAAATGTGGGGTCAGTAAGAGTTTATATACATTTTAAAGAATTTAAAACTTTAATTCAGCAAGGAGGTATTAAATTGATCAAAGTAATAGTAAAGACATAAAAAAAAAAAACCCACCTATATCAAACTAACACTCTTCTTTTAAACTTTCTATTCATCAAGGAATGCTGGAATCAAATCAAGCATATTATAGTGATTTCTGAAGGGTCATGTGACACTGAAGACTGGAGTACACATACGGAGAAAAAGGGTGTCAAGCATTTTGAGGAAATGGCTGGGGTAAACAGTTGGGGTTTCCAGTAACACCACAGATAGTTCTTGTACTGTGAAAATAATTTCAAAACTCGTGCTAAAAAGGTTTAGCTAGTAAGATTTGAGTCTGTTTTGTATGTTATCCTGAAGTTATTTACACAATAGAAGATACTGATGAACTATTACTTTTACTTTACTTGAAGTATAATTAAATCTAGTACCTATTTCACAACCAAATTTCAGAAAATATCCAAGATTGCAAAAGTCACCGAATGTCACTGTATAATATAACTATAAAAATAATTGTAGTAAAGTGCTGTTTAAAATATATTTAGATGGGAATACGGTCACACCACAGGACATCAACTTTCCAAAAGTGTGTGTGTGTGTATATATATATATATATATATATATATATATATAAACAAAAACAAACAAACAAACAAACAAACAAACAAACAAACAAACAAACAAACACACACACACACACACACACACACACACACACACACACACACACACACACACACACACACACACACACACACGATGTGTGGCGCTAGCAACGCCAAGGTCATGGGTTCGATTCCCAGGAAAGCAAGCACTGACAAAAAAATAATAAATAAATTTAAAAAAATAAATTTTAAAAGTATGTGTACCTTCAATACAATTTAAGTCGCTTGGAATAAAAGTGTCTGCCAAATGCATAAATGTAAATGTAACATTTAAATTTGTTTTTTTCAAATTCTAAGAAATCGATGTTTAAAAATCTTAAATGTTGGGATTAATGCTGTCAAATCAATTAATCGTGATTAATCGCATCCACAATAAAAGTTTGTGTTTACATAATGTGTGCGTATTGAGTATAATTATTATGTACATACAAATACACATTCATTCTTGTATATTTAAGAAATATTTGCATATATAATTTATCATATATAAATATTTTATTTACAAATAACACATTTGTCTTAAATATACACATGCATGCGCATGCATTTACATATACATAATTATATACAGTGCACACACATATATTATGTAAACACAAACTTATTTTGGATACGATTAATCGCAATTAGTCAAATTGACAGCACTAGTTGGAATACATTAATAAATATTTCAAATCAGACAACCAATAAAATAAGATCTCTTTGGTGACAACAGTGATATCTAGCACATAGACACACCGACATCGGCCAAATTGAGCATGAGATACAACCGCTTACTGCATGTAATCATTAACTTTTAAGTAAACAAAGCTGAGAGTAAAGTTGGGTTTGAGCTAACTGGCGGATCGCTCTAAATGACGTCCACTTGGTTCAATAGACAGTGTTATTATTTCATTAATTTGTACAGTCAGGCTCAGTCCCAACTATACAGTGAGCCACATGTTTTATGATATTTACAAACCATCTGTACAGACACACCTGAGTTTGTTTAGTTTCCTTCCCATTTGGTTGCTATACATTTTGGGCCTAATTTTTAGACAATTTGTAAATAATGGGAATGGCATAAAGTGAAAGAATCAGACCAAAATCCACAATTGACGTGTAAATTCAAATACAGTAGCCTATAGAATATATCTGTCCGTCTATCTGGTTCCCACACCTTTAGCCCAATGAATCTCCATGGTTTTTCCATGAGTTTCCATGGGAACCGTGTTCTAATAATTCCAAGCACAAGATTTTTAATTTTTTAGCTTTTTCAACTCACAGAAACACGTCAGAAACAAAGCTGCAAACCAGCCCAACATTATCATCTCCTACTGATGACAACTTAACAAATAGTTATTATAGATTGTCCCTCCCACAACTCAAACAACGAAACGCCATTCACTTCCACAGTTGAGGATCTACTACGGTCTACAAAGTGAAAACCAAAAAATGTGCAGAATGCAGTTATGAAACAAACTGAACGCAGAAGCAGATGCAGTTATGATTAATCAAAATATCACAATATGGAAAGAGTTCTAACAAATAAGATAAAGGGAAATAAAGACACATTTCAAGTGTAATAAAAAAAATCAATCACGCATATTTTCTTGTGGGACAGCCCCAACAGGTAAATGACCAAACATTTCGTCCATTCATTTGAATGTATAAATAATCATTTGAATAAATCACTATCAGGAGTAGCCTATTCCTACCTGAATTGCAGCGTTTAATCCATTTCCTTTAAAGACGTTTTGGACCAGAGAGAAAGCATCTCATGTGCTCACAGCAGTGTTTTCACTAACTAACTTCCTACTCTAGTACGAGTGACATGAGTAATGCTTCAACACTGCACTGATGCGCTACCGAAATACAAGTGAGTAGAGCGGCAATTAGCATTAATCAACATCAGCAATTATTGGCCCGGAAGTTATCCTTATTTGGTCAGGATGGCTGGGTCTAAAGAAATAAATGTTAATATAACTATTAATGCGTATTTACGTGTTTCTCGGTGCCATTATTCAGTTATAAATGTAATGTTCAGACCGCTGATCAACTAGCACGTTAGCATCGTCACGCCACACCTGTTACTTTTCTCAGCGCTGGTCACGATGGACCAATCACAGTTGTTTGAGTTCAATGGCTTAATCATTTTATAGAGATCGATGACAGACGTTTTCACTTGTGAGCCAAGTAGAAATTTAAACCAAAATTTAAACGATTATTGATTTTAGTGCATACATTTCTTTAAAAAAGTTAAATGCTATTGAGATTTGAATGGGTTTCAATGGAGAATTCGGCGTTCTGAGCCACCAAGCGCCTCCTAGAGGAACACACACTTATTGTCCCATTCAAAATATTTATTTGCCGCCCAACGGGGCCGTTCTTTGGCCCATATAACACAAGGTTGCTCTAATCTGTCAGTCTGCTCAATCACATGGATCAGATTGTAATCCTCAGAGTTTCTCACAACAGTCTGTCTGCTGTCAATCTTTTCCAGTTGTGAGATAAAGTTATCACTATACTGGAAGACTTTTTGCACGTTTTCTCTCTGCTGAGCATAAAATCTCTCTGCATCATGAAAATGACGTGCTAAAAAGCTGCAAACAAAAATTGTCTCAAGAATGAATACTGGATAAAGAAATGTAGTTTTTGATACTAGGTCATCATTATATATTTTCATGCACTTGACCTTCACATCGATCCCTTGAATAAGTAGGCCTGTACTGTAATAAGTTTTCCTTTAGCAACTACTGATGCAATACATCACTGAATGCATATTTATGTGTATTAAATGTAACTCAAAGCATTATACATTCTTGCAGAAATGAATTCACATGTATTGTGCAAAGGTAGTTTGCTCCGACCACTCAAAAAATCCCCTTGACTACATTAAAAAACAAAAACAAAAAAAACAGTGGAGTTGCAGTATAGCCTATGGTAGAAACCCAATGTTTAGTGCAAAACAATTGAGAAAACAGTAGGAACAATGTCAACCCTTTATGCTTCTGTGGTGATGAGGAAAAAACCTCAAACATCAAAGAATTCACATCCTGTTATATACCCATAAACAACCTTCTACAGATATGACCTAGTTAATAATTCATACATGAAAAGTAGATAACTCCAGTCGGCTAAAAGCTACAGAGGTGATTAACATGATGTTTATTGCCATTTATCATGGTGTACAAACAATAAAGGGGTCAGCATCTTGATTTGTGAACAGAATTATACAACCTGCATATCCTGCACTGACATCAAGTGAGTGAGAAATGATTTTTGTATGGCATGTAAGAATATTCCTGAATCAGGAAAGAGGATGAGTAATAAAAAAACTGGTATTAGCAGCACAAACCTAAACATCTCATGGGAGACAGTGGGCTCAATGTTCACATAACAACTAGTAAATGGATTTAAAGCTCAACTGTTCCTTTATAGCGCCTCAGCAGAGTCTGAATAAAGGATAAAAACATATTTAAATATTCTTTATAGATTTTTTTAAATGCGTGTTAAATGCAGGGTTTTTAAAGTAACAGTATTTACAGTGTATAAATTATATTAAACATCTAAGTCACAAATTATTTTCCGAATTATCTATGAATTTTACATTTTTATATCGTGTTCTCTTACAGAGGGATTGTGGTTTTAAGAGGAAAATTTGATCATTTTATCATCCACTAGGGTGTTGCTAGGCCTTTTTGGGTCATTTTACCATCTTTTCTCCACAACCTGAACGAGTCATTTGGCCTTCAGTTGATGACTGATATGCAGATACCTGAGGTTCATCTAAAACTTGACAAACAAGTAAACACTCCACTGAGGTTTTTAAGTTTCCTACTTCAAAAGGTTCTGTGCCCATAGCAGAAAAATCAAATCAAATCAAATGTCTTGTACAAGTTGATCACTAGGGCATCAAACACATACACTAAATACCAACAAATAGCAAGTCCCAATCAATATTTATACGGCTTTGATTGAGGATTCAGATAAAAATACAAAAGATAAAAGAACACATTTGGCTTGCAAAAATAATATATAACTGTCTATTGACACAACTTAGATTTTAACTACTTAGAACTTAAATTCTAAAACAATTCAAACAACTGAACACCTGCACACATTTACAAGAATTTACAATGCTGTTTTAGAGGCATCTTCACATTGTTTGTTGCACAAAACGTGATAGAGCGGTAGTCTGCATATCTGTTGACAGAAATTTTACTTGTTTAAGGAGCCATTCATTGTCAAGTTTCCCAGCTGTCTGTGCGCATGCGTTTGACTGACGGATCTTCCTGGTTCTTCATCTCGGGTGACGATCTGCTGCCTTGTGCTGATATAGTGGTGGCCGTGTGAGAGTCCAGCCGCTGGTCCTCACGGTCACTACCCTCATATGAACTACCAGAAGAGCTGAAGCTCTCGGCAGGAGAACGGCCCACTTCCTGTCTGGAGTTGGGCCGAGGCCTGGTGTGAATGGTGGGGTACACAGAGTGTCCGGCACGCTCTCTGGGTGGGGAGATGGGCTCTGATTTGATGCTGATGGAGAAAGAGGAAGAGTCAGAGGCCTGAACTTGAGGTTGTGTGGTTCTAGAGATAACAAGGACGGATATCAATATTTACACTACCGTTCAAATGTTTGGGATCAGTGAGATTTTTTGTTTTGTAAGTGACAGTAAAGACATTTATAATGATACAAAATTTTTTCATTTAAAATAAATGCTGTTTTTTTCTTTCTATTAAAAAATTCTTTGAGAGTTTTCAACTCTGATAACAATAAGAATTTTTCCTGAGCAGCAAATCATCATATTAGAATGATTTCTGAAGGATCATGTGACACTGAAGACTGGAGTAATGATGCTGAAAATTCAGCTTTGAAATCACAGGAATAAAGTACATTTTAAAATATATTCCAATAGAAAACAGTTACTTTCAATTGTTATAATATTTCACAACATTACTGATTTTACTACAAACCTGATTCCAAAAAAGTTGGGACACTGTACAAATTGTGAATAAAAACAGAATGCAATGATGTGGAAGTTTCACATTTCAATATTTTATTCAGAATACAACATAGATGACATATCAAATGTTTAAACTGAGAAAATTTATCATTTTAAGGGAAAAATAAGTTGCTTTTCAATTTCATGGCATCAACACATCTCAAAAAAGTTGGGACAAGGCCATGTTTCCCACTGTGTGGCATCCCCTCTTCTTTTTATAACAGTCTGCAAACGTCTGGGGACTGAGGAGACAAGTTGCTCAAGTTTAGGAATAGGAATGTTGTCCCATTCTTGTCTAATACAGGCTTCTAGTTGCTCAACTGTCTTAGGTCTTCTTTGTCACATCTTCCTCTTTATGATGCGCCAAATGTTTTCTATGGGTGAAAGATCTGGACTGCAGGCTGGCCATTTCAGTACCCGGATCCTTCTTCTACGCAGCCATGATGTTGTAATTGATGCAGTATGTGGTCTGGCATTGTCATGTTGGAAAATGCAAGGTCTTCCCTGAAAGAGTCAACGTCTGGATGGGAGCATATGTTGTTCTAGAACTTGGATATACCTTTCAGCATTGATGGTGCCTTTCCAGATGTGTAAGCTGCCCATGCCACACGCACTCGTGCAACCCCATCCCATCAGAGATGCAGGCTTCTGAACTGATCGCTGATAACAACTTGGGTTGTCCTTGTTCTCTTTAGTCCGGATGACATGGCGTCCCAGTTTTCCAAAAAGAACTTCAAATTTTGATTAGTCTGACCACAGAACAGTTTTCCACTTTGCCACAGTCCATTTTAAATGAGCCTTGGCCCAGAGAAAACGCCTGTGCTTCTGGATCATGTTTAGATATGGCTTCTTTTTTGACCTATAGAGTTTTAGCCGACAACGGCGAATGGCACGGTGGATTGTGTTCACCGACAATGTTTTCTGGAAGTATTCCTGAGCCCATGTTGTGATTTCCATTACAGTAGCATTCCTGTATGTGATGCAGTGCCGTCTAAGGGCCCAAAGATCACGGGCATCCAGTATGGTTTTTTCTCGGAGAAACTCCTTTCTGGTATTGCTCCACTATTTTTGGCCGCAGCATTGGGGGAATTGGTGATCCTCTGCCCATCTTGACTTCTGAGAGACACTGCCACTCTGAGAGGCTCTTTTTATACCCAATCATGTTGCCAATTGACCTAATAAGTTGCAAATTGGTCCTCCAGCTGTTCCTTATATGTACATTTAACTTTTCCGGCCTCTTATTGCTACCTGTCCCAACTTTTTTGGAATGTGTAGCTCTCATGAAATCCAAAATGAGCCAATATTTGGCATGACATTTCAAAATGTCTCACTTTCAACATTTGATATGTTATCTATATTCTATTGTGAATAAAATATAAGTTTATGAGATTTGTAAATTAGTAAAAAGTAAAAAATATTCTTTTTTATTTACAATTTATACAGTGTCCCAACTTTTTTGGAATCAGGTTTGTATATGTTTGATCAAATAAATAAATGCAGCCTTTATGAGCACTCTTGGTGAGACTTCTTTCATTAAACATAAAAAACACTTTATTTTAAGGTGTCATTGTTACAGTATAATAATTTATTTAAAGTACTGAATAACATTGATTAACCACATGTAGTTACTATAGATTTAGGGTAGGATTAGGATTTGGGGTAACATTAAAACCCTAACTAAACCCTATTCATCTGATTCATTAGTGCACATTATTTCAAATAATAAAACTCAAAATGTAATAAAAATAAAAACCGGGTTGTCTGACCAGCATGACCATCTTAAACTATGACAGCTCAGACCAGATATAGTAACTTGTTCCACTTATCAAACAACACTTAGCTTATTTTTTAACTCTTCTCTTGAATGACAAAGACTGAAAGTATTTGTCAATGTCCGGTGTCAACAGTTTGGGTGAATACAGGGAAATGCACGCCCAAAATAGACCATAACATGGCATCACACCTGTATGTCATTTTCTCACCTCTGAGCACTGAAACATGGCTGACTATGTTGGTTGTGTTTCCATGAAGACCCTGGACCAGATGTGACAGCGTCTGGTGAACTGAAGCTGTGTAAAGAACCGGCCTCTGCACTGCTCAAGGCAAAATCTGTAAGAAATGAAAGAGTTAAATAGTAAAATAGTCTTTTGTAGTGACGTGAGGTCCAAGGGGACAGAACCTGGTGTTATTAGATGATTTATTATGTATAGGTCAATGATATACCTGTACTGAATGATGAGGTCATGGCTGAATACACAAGGCCCTGGGGGTGCAGACTAGGGGTTGCCGTGGATAACACAGGTGTGGTCAGTGATTGGCTGGACTGAGAATGATCTATTCTCTGAGGTTTAAATAAAAAATTGTGGAAACAACAGGAGTTGATTTTGTGTGGAGAAATATACAGACAACAAAAAATTATATTGAATCTATACTCACAATTAACAATTCATCACACATCACTGTTTTGCAAAACAATGCAGAGAGCTGGAGTTTTCAGAATAAACATGGATGGATGGATGGATGGATGGATGGATGGGTGGATGGATGGATGGATGGATGGATGGAGTAGACAGACAGACATGGATGGATGGATGGATGGATGGATGGATGGATGGATGGATGGATGGATGGATGGATGGATGGATGGATGGATGGATGGATGGATGGATGGATGGATGGATGGATGGATGGATGGATGGATGGATGGATGGATGGATGGAGTGACATGATGGATGGATGGATGGATGGATGGATGGATGGATGGATGGATGGATGGATGGATGGATGGATGGATGGATGGATGGATGGAGTAGACAGACAGACATGGATGGATGGATGGATGGAGTAGACAGACAGACATGGATGGATGGATGGATGGATGGAGTAGACAGACAGACAGACAGACAGATAGATAGATAGATAGATAGATAGATAGATAGATAGATAGATAGATAGATAGATAGATAGATAGATAGATAGATAGATAGATAGATAGATAGACAGACAGACATGGATGGACGGACGGACGGACGGACAAATAGATGGACTGATGGATGAAGTAGATAGAAGGGTGGAGTAGCAAGACAGACAGACAAATAATCAGTGGTTTTCAGTTAAGCTTGTATTAAACTTATTTTCATTGTAAACTTTGACTGTAATGTGTCAAAGAACCACTAGGTGGCCTCATAGCATGTATCTGTTGAACACTAGGCAAATGTAATAAAAGCGACTTTCTTACAATTTTCATGACCTAGATAATGCGTCATTTTTGAAAAGTACCCTTACCAAATGCTCCTCTCCTCCCTCTGGCAGCTTGCAAGAAAAAGGTTTAAGGGCCATTTCAGGCAGGTCAATACACTCTCATTATCTAATGATTTCAGGGTGTTTTACTGACATATAGCAGATCTGTTGCTGATGGCAGATAAAGGAGCTCTCACCAGTGAAGAAGCGGTGCCCTTGCATGCAGAAGGAATGAGCACTCTCAGATCAGGTTTGCGGCCCACTATAGACGACACTTGAGATTTTACAGAAACGACTTTTCCCATACTGCTTCCTTCCGGACCACTGATGAAGCCATTGGCTGAATAAGGCACAATAAAAAAGGAGATTATAACAGTTTTGGGTGATGTGAAGGTTAACATAATCATAGGTTAGAAACTGTGAGCTAACATAGTCAAAAAGGTGAACCTTGGGTGGGCAGGGCTTTAAAGTGCAACCACACAGTGGTGACAAAATAATTTTAAAGATTGATAAAAAAAATATAGAATTACTCACTACCGTTCAGTTTGAGGCCAGTAAGACTTTTTATTATTTTTGAAAAAAAGACACTTATGCTCACCAAGCCTGCATTTATTTGAGTAAAAATACAGTAAAAAACGTAAAATGTATGTGAAATTTATTACATAATACATATTATATTTGGATATATTTTAAAATGTAATGTATTCCTGTGATGCAAAGCTGAATTTTCAGCATCATTACTCCAGTCTTCAGTGTCACATGATCCTTCAGAAATCATTCTAATATGATGATTTGTTGCATCCTTTGATTACAAGAAAATTCAAAAGAACAGCATTTATTTGAAATATAAATCTTTTGTAACATTATAAATGTCTTTACTTTGATGCCTCATTGCTTCCATGAGGTCGTGACCTCACATCCTGCCCACACCAGTCAACATCAGGTATTAACACACAGCTGATTAAAAAAAAACACACATACGGTATTTCTGATATTCAGGTACTTTCATAGAGGGTTATGAGCATGTACAGTACAGTATACAGTATGTGCAGTACAGTATAGAGAACATTTGATGGCTTCATGCTCATAATACTGTAAATCTGTCTACAACATACAACTGCTGCTCTTTAAGAAACATTCATCTGATTTGTGGATGGTTTCTATGTAAATAGAATTACACAGCAAGCATAGAAATAAATCAAAATTTTAATGCGTGTTCCTTAAACAGACTGTTACTTAGTGGAACTTTATCATAACGGTCAGACACATTGTATATACTAACCAAAAAAAAAAAAAACACCTACCCACATGACTGGAGTGCACACCATTTGGAAGTGTGGCGTCTGAGGAATCTGGCATACCATCTGAATATATGAAAATTAATCAAACAAACAAGACCTTCTGTTTAAGGCACTCATTCATTTCCGAATGTATGAGACCGATTCCTTTAAGCATAGTTTGACAAGACATAAACACTATGAACCAAAGCAATGGTGATACCATAATATTTTGATATTTACCATGGAAATGAATGGTTATCTTATTCATCAATGGCATTCCAAATGACCTCAAAACATCACTGGAATTAGCATCGAACACCAAAGCATTATGATGGTATTGCATTCAAAAATGTATGGTAATGATGTAGATCCTAACCCATGACAGCAGTGCTGTTGGTGCTGTGGAGGCCATTGGAGGACAGAGACAGTATGTTCGCCCCGCTGAGGGACACTGGGGTGTCCAGTGAGCTGTCTGTACTGTAGGAAAGGGTGGTGGGGTTGGTGATGGGCAAAGTTGATGGCATTGAGAAACTCTGGTGACCCAAAGCAGCCGGCTGATGGAGACAGAGAAGAGAGATACTGAGAGAGACGTCCAGGGATGTAGTTAGATTAAAGGCACAGTATGTAAGTTTCACCACTAGAGGTTGCTTATTCAAAACAATTACAAAGGCATAGTTCGTTGACGCTGTGAATGAGGAATCATGGAAGTTGTCTAATGCTGTCTTCACGTGCTATCGAAATTATTGTAAATACTAGTTTCCCGGTTAAAAAATGAGACATGAACGCCCTCTCAAGTCAAAACTTGAATGGGATGAGCTCATAATCACGACTTCAGAAGGGGGAAGTAGGACATTTTCGATAGCACGTTGTGTCAGCATTATTCATCTCCACAGCCGATGGAAACATCTGACGGGACTCGGATCAGGCAGAAATCATATTCATGAGCTAATGTATTCAAGTTTTATTAATGTTACTGAAGCAGGGTGGAGCCGGGAGCCTAGGACATTTAATCTTGCTGTTTTTATTATGCTTATATGACAGTCGGCAGCTCCTTTCATATTGTTTTTATGTCTAGTTTATGATTAAAGTTACGTTTAATGTCCACCTCCTTCTTCCCTGAACTTGAACTTTGTTACAGTTACGTTTGTCACTTAAATTCACTTTATTTTATTTCATTCTAATAAAATAGCCACAAAATTGTGGGGTAATGCAGCACGGTTTTACTTGGTCATAACAAGTTGTTACAATGTTACTCTGTGACAGACACTTGTTGACACTGCAAGTTAGATCGATATTAGAATATCATATTAATAAAAGCTGCATGACTTGTGTTGCTCAATGCCATGATATTAATTTTAAAATATATTGTATGATGGAAAAAATGCTGTATTACTGTTACTACAAATAAAGCTCTTTCTGATTATGCTATGTTAGCCACTTGACAAAATAGTGTTGTCTCTGAGGCATGGTAAAAACATGTTACACACGGTTAAATTAAGAAAACGAGATTCAAACAAGACTAACCGTGTTGAGCTATATAACAATGATACGTTTTCTGTCGAAAAAAGTATCCAAACAGTTGCTTACCTGTCTAATAAAATGCATAATATATTAAAGCGTCTTGGATGTTTTCATGGTTTCTATGGAAGTAAAATGGAAATCAATGACGTCATGGACAGGCGATGCAATGACACGGGCCGTTACACTGGTTTAAATAGCTGATTTCTCCAACATTGTTGGAAACAATTTAAATAATATAAGTACACAAGTCAACAAAATATATAACATTGTTTGGTTTTTGGACATTTTTAATCCAAAAAATCCTACATATTGTGCCTTTAAAAAAGAAAACATTTTAAATTCCTAAATTAGAATCATGATAATAATAATAAAAACATTTAATAAAGTTGATATGGCTTTCTGGATGCAGGGGCCGTGATTCTTACCAGGGGGACTGCTTTTTAGTGTGTAGACTTCAATAAGACTTTCAAAAATTGTGAAATAAACAACATTTTTACTACCCGGGCCCAAACTTTGCAAAGGTAATGTGCATAACAGAGATGTCACGATCACACTTTGCTTACAATTTTGTGATTTCTCATCATATTGTCAAACTCTTCATTAATCTTCTGATATTTCTCCTCTGCGTGAGGCGTGAGGACATATGAAGATTCTGGATCTGGGCTGTCACAACCTCTGTGTTCCTTCTTGTTCAGCACCTGTAGGGAGCAGCAAACAACAACGGTATGATGGCATTAAAAATCTACATCACATTGGAAATGAAAGGTCAAACTGAGTGCAGGTATTCAGAATATTTTCATACCTGTTACAGAATATTAGAGCGCTAAAGCAAAAGTGTGAGTGCAGGACAGTAGATTGAGGACCCTCTTGCAGCAGTTTAAGAGCCCTTATGAGAGTGAACGGAAATCTCATCCTCAGGCGTCTGTAATGCTGTAACTCTGTGCTTTAATGTTATAACTGGGCCTTATATTACACCTATGACTCAGATAGAGGTTGACGAGTTCAACTAAGAGGTTCTGACTCTCTATGAATCTGGAAAAAGAAATCTATGCTTTAATAGTAAAGAAATCAAAACCAAAAAGATATGCAGTGAATATTTCGACTGATTTGACGGGATCTGCCCCAATCAAATCATCATCACCAACTCCAGGCCGTCCAGGTTTGATGGCTATAGGATGTTGGAGAAGTTCATGGATTTTATGTAGTAATCAATGTGAAAGAGTCCTCCAATGGTAGACCTCCAATAAAAGTTGATAAATACAAAAACTGCACAATAATCACTGACAAATCCCAATGAAAAATCTTCTGATATACTATTGAGGAAACACATATGAGAAGCAGGAGACAAAAGCAAGATTCTCCATTTGTATCTTGCATTTTGAATTTTTCAGGTTTATTAC
This sequence comes from Paracanthobrama guichenoti, assembly GCA_018749465.1. Classification (NCBI taxonomy): domain Eukaryota; kingdom Metazoa; phylum Chordata; class Actinopteri; order Cypriniformes; family Gobionidae; genus Paracanthobrama; species Paracanthobrama guichenoti. The sequence continues at coordinate 7,385,825 of CM031949.1, read as the reverse complement.
TTTTCTGTCTGAACAGCTTCAAGATGAGCCTCCCTAACAATCTTTATAAGAATCCCTATTTGGAGACATATTATAACAGAATATCAAGTCATAGTTACTGTATATTGCTGTAAAACAGGGTAGGGTATGCTAATGTGAGACCAGCATACATAACTTTGATTCAGAAATGCATTAATGGTACACGTAAGTGATTTGTGATTAATAGAGGCTAATGAGCGCAGCACTTGCCAAAAGTGCCATGTCCTTGACTGATAGTATCTCAGGTTTCCTTGGTATGAATGTTGGATAAGACTGGATCTTTATTTTTAGCTACAACCAATTAGCACCACTTGCAAAAAAATTTGTTCAACATGACTTCAGCACCAGCATTTAGCTACAGATTGCTGAATAAAAAATGTACACACTACCGGTCCAAAGATTGGAATAATTACGATTTTCTTATAAAAAGACAAAAGACATTTATAATTGAAATGTCTAAAATTAAAAAAGATTTCTATTTCAAATAAATGCTTTTTATGCATTCAAATTTTAATTCATTAAACAATCCTGGAAAAAATTGTATCACAGTGACCACAAAAACATTATACAGCAAAACTTTCAACATTGATAACAAGGGCCCTATTGTAACGATCTAAGCACATGGTCTAAAGAGCATAGCACAGGTGCAATTAGGGCGTGTCCGAATCCACTTTTGCTAGTTTAACGATGGGAAAAACGGTCTGCGTACCAGCCGTATGGTCTGAAAGTGTTGTCCCTAGTCTCTTAATGAGTCATGGTTGAGTTTTGGGCGTAACATGCAATAAACCAGAGTCTCATCTCCCATTCCCTTTAAAAGCCAATTGCATTCGTGCCATGGCGGATTCGCTATTTACATGACGGAATTTGCAAGCGGAAAAACTGAATGCTTCTCTAACGGATCTTCTCGTCCAATTACGCCTGCTTGCACGTGAAAGGGGGATTCTGAAATCTACTGCCGCTTCAATATACCTGTATATATATATATATATATATATATATATATATATATATATATATATATATATATATATATATATATATATATACATGTATCTATCTTAATTAAATTCATAATCAAAACTTTAATTAATATTTATCTTCCTATATTATTATAATGATTTTTAATGATTCTTTTCAGTTATGATATTATTTAATCAAGAGAACCACTGATTGTTTCTTGTTTTCTAAAGTTTGTATTTGGTCTCTGACTGGTGACTGAGGGTCTGGCCTAGGGATGTGTGATGTGTCGCTAAATGCTTGAAAGCAACATGTTGTCGTGTGTTTGGATTTTGGAGGTATCACTCACCCCTAACATGCCAGGAGTGCATTAACAGTGTTTGCTCACTTAGCCCGGCTTCCAGATATGAAATATGGATTTGTCATTTTATTTATATTTTATTAATTTTATATTTCCTTTTACTGAAACACTAAAGAATCAAGATGAATATTGCCTGTACTATTGTCTGTACCTCTCACTGAGAGAAAGCACGTGTTATCAGTATGTTTTGGGAAACTTTCTGGTTTGGGCCAGAGCTCAATCAGCTCCAACCTTGGAGGAACCGTGTATCTGTGTATGTGCATAATATTCTGTGTTACGGATCAGTGTTGAGGGTGTACAATGGGCATCCTAAGATGGGGTGGACTTGTTGTTCTGGGCAAGCTGGCGCCTGCTCCAGATCTGGAAGGTCACTACGTGCCTAATTCCGGGGTGAAAGCTTCAACAAGTGATTTACTGACAATGTGTGGAAATTTACCATGACTGTTCATTTTCTCTGAGCCAATCAGAATCATCCACCTTGCAGTAATGACGTGGATAGACCTTGAAAACAGTATAACCGTTGGGACAATTGTATGTAAGGTATGATGAGACAGGTAGCGAGGGAGCGCGGCCTACGAACTCCTCGTGAGACTTGAAGCTGGTTTCTGCTGATGAAACTGAAAACTATTCTTCAGTAAATTTTTCTTTAATTAATTGCACTCCTGACTCTTGGTCTTCATTTTTCACTACTGGTCTTGGGTCATAAACTGTTAACCCCTAACACACGTCATTACTGCAAATAGGTAGGCTAATTCTGATTCATGCAATGACTATACATTATGACATGTAGGCATTTTTATATTTATGTACACAATAATAATATTTGACATTTTAATCCTTTAATTTTTCATATTTAAAAATGTTTGTGTGCTTTTGTGCGTCTCTGTGTGTGTAATAAGCAGAGTTGTGGACCCGCCTATAGGCGCATATTACTAACGCACTCTTTAAATAGCACAAAAAATACTGCACTATTGACTTTAGACCAGGTTTTTGTTGGTCAATGATGCAGTTGATTTCAGTTGCCTCAAAATAGCAAAGCACCAATAATGCACCTGATCACATCTTGTTTTCAAACCAGCATGCCATTTGGCATTTGCTATTTAAACAACATGGCACTGGACGTGAAAATGATAACTGCATCAGGCTGAAAGTAGCAAAAAGCACTTGCGTCACGCCTGGTGCCACATTGCGCCGGGTACCCTAAGAACCATTATTAATAATTGAGAACCAATAATAACTGAGCATCAAATCAACATATTTCATAAATCAACATAATTCTGAAGGATCATATGACTGGAGTAATGATGCTGAAAATTCAACTTTGGCATCAAAGGAATAAATTATGTTTAAATATATTCAAATAGAAAATAATTCTTTTAAATTGTAATACTATTTCACAATATACTGTTTTTACTGTATTCTGGTTTAAATAAATGCATCCTTGGTGAGCATAACTCTCTCAAAAACATTAAAATCTTAATTATTCTAAACTTCTTACTGGTAGTGTATCAGTGACTTTGGATGAAAGCTTCTATGAATAAATGTAAACACAGATGACAATTGCTTATATATCTTGGCAAAAGGAAAAACATAGAACAGCCTTGGCTAGCTTCACATGTTAATTGTAAATGGAGCAAATGCATGTGAAATGAAGAATGCTTCACAGAAGACAGTGATCTATAATGCTATAATTACTTCAGCCTGCATGCTCGAAATACAGCCAGACTGTTTGTTAACTGCATTACAACAACGGTAAATGCAGCCCGCATCTCCAGATGCTACTGCTACAAGGTGCATTTGTGTAATCTGTTAGAGGCTGTTCTGTGAGAGCCTATTCAATCAGATATGGGTCATAGGATTATGAATAAACCGACCACTACAAAATGAGTGACACGTTTTTAAAGTTGTGATAAAACAGAAGTAGTGACAGATATTTTCTTCCATTATTGTGATACACATACGAGTGTTATGGATTACGGAAAAAGAAAAAGATGTAGAGCATCTTCCTTGGTTTTATCCATCAGTTGATGATTGGATTCTGAGATGTGGGTGTTACACTCAAAAAACCAGACTGATGAATTTGAGCCCTGTTTAAAAGGGCTAAATGATCGGAAAAGTCAGGCATATATCACCAGTCTTTTTCACTGCAGTTATGACATTCTGATTAAAAATTAAAGTTCAAAATAAAATAAAAAAAATGAAACATTTGCATAGATGAATACAATACAATCTATTACATGCATTTATTAAACAGATAGAGTATATTTTAATTTCATGCTGACTTTAAATTTACAGGAGAGCACATTAAATGGGTTACATGCGAGGGTGGGACGACCTGTCACTCAAATGAGATCGACCAATAGCAAACCATCCAATCAATTCTCAATGGACAAAATCAAGTCACCCAACATTTTTTCTTGTTTGAGAAGCTGTTTTACTCGGATATATGTCACAATAGGGAAGAAAAGATCGCAACTTCCATTTCATGCTGATTTTAATATTTTATGATCAATGTCAAACTGGCAATTAAATCATAAACAAATCATAATTGTGATTTTATACTGCGTTGACATTGAACACACAATGTCTTAATGTGTAGAAACTTACTTCCACAATGTCAGAGTTGGTTCTGCTCTCGTGTGGTTCATTGTATTCCGTGTATTTCAGCAAGACTTTGTCCATATCCGTGCTGGCGTACTGGAAGAGCTTATTGGAGCTGTTGAAGATAATCAGGGCTATTTCACAGTCACAAAGAACACTGAGCTCATATGCCTTCTTCATCAGACCAAACTTTCTCTTCGTGAACGTCACCTATGAAAATTATAGGAGAAATATAGCACAAATCAGAGCAACCTCCTTAAAGGTGTTTATAGGTATAGGTATTATAGATGTCATAGATATCAAATATAGAGTTCAAGTAACTTGAAGAGATCTGTTCACTGTTGCACAAAGATACTGTCAGAACTATGTTCTGTTTTAGTTCTGTTCACCTGGTGTTTGTTAATTATCTCAGTTCCCTTGTTTAGTCTGATATATACCTGTTTTGTTCAGTTCTTTGTCCTGTCTCATCAGGATTTAGGTGGCTGTGTTATTCTGTTCCCTGAGCTTTCCTTGCCTGTTGGATTTATTTGATTAAAGACTGTTTTTGCTGATCTCCTTTGTCTTTGTGCACTTTGTACAGCCACCCGTGACAGAATACCAATACAATGTTTATTGTGCCATCTTTTCTTTTCTTTCCCACCTCCCATCACCATGGACCTCCCCGCTGTTCAGCTATTGTGCCTGGAGCAGAAAAAACGCTCCCTGGAGTCACAAACCAGGGACTTATTGGAGCTCAGGGTCCACCTAAGGATTTCAAGATTCAAGAGTTTTATTTGTCACATACACAGTTATATACAGAATATACAACCGGCAGTGTTGTATATATATACGGCATCTTCAGTCGATCTATTGGGACGATAGGCAAACTGAAGAGGGTCCAAAGTGTCAGGAATGAAGGAGCAAATGGTGTTTTTAATGAGTCTCTCAAAGACCTTCATGACTATAGACGTGAGAGCCACTGAACGATAGTCATTTAGGCAAGAGGGTTTACTGTTCTTAGGGACAGGGATGACAGTGGATTTTTTGAAGGAGGTGGGGACCACAGATGTAGCGAGGGACTCATTAAAGATAGACGTAAACAACCCGGCGAGCTGATCAGCACAGGACCGCAGAACACGGCCTGAAATACCATCCGGCCCAGCAGCTTTCCTGACGTCCACACACTTGAGTGCCCTCCGAACTTCATCCTCCGAGACAGAGATCACGTGGTTGTTGCTGCTCTGAGTAATTCCCTCTGACGCGCCACTTGGCGGAGTCGTGCTGCCACAATTACAGTCAAAGCAAGTGTAGAAAGAGTTTAACTCATTCACAAGCAATGGATCAGCTCTGACCTCTGCAGAGGAAGATTTTGCTGCATATATGGAGTAGGTACTGGTGAATAACAACTCTGCATTCACAATTGGCCCGGAGGAGGACACCAGTCCCACTCCAGACCCAGAGCCTAGTCAGCCTTCACCCCACCCGATGGAGCTACAGCAGAACTCCACCGCAAACACAGAGCCAGCGCCTGCTGCAGAGAATGTGCCAATAAAAAGCCAGATACCACCCTGGAGTCTGTGCCCATCAACACGTCTGACCAGGTGTGCGAGACTGCAACAATGCCTGTCCCCAAGGGAGTACTAATAGAGTTTGAGGACTTGAATGGAAACCCCGCCTACATCCCTGTTACTGTGAAAGTCTAGACAAATTTTTGGGATTTATTTGAGTCAGTAATACCCTTGAGTCTTCTGTTACTGCTGGCCTTGCCCAGTTCTGAGTTTCCCGTGTCTCTAGAGTTTCCTGTATTTCCAGAGTGCCCACCCAGCCTCCCTCTCCCATTTCCTCTAACCTAAGCCAGCCTGTTCATCATCCCCTCCACCGCTGGTCCCTGTTAGTCCCTCGACTTATCCACAGTTGGCCCCCTACAGTGTGGCAGAATCGCCTCGAGTCTTCCAGTTCCCAGCTCCGCCTCATCATGAGGATCCCCATCTGCGCCTCCAGCCAGCGAGCTCCGGACTCCACCCTGGTCCTCCGACCCAATGCTCCCTCAGCTCCACCATGGCCCGTCATCCCACTAGCTTCACCAGGCTCCCTCGTCCCCAAGTCTACGCCTGGGTCAGATGTCACCCTGGCTCCACTGTAGGATTCCTGGCTTCCGGTTGCACCTCTGCCCTCCATCCCTTCGGCTCCACCGGGCTCTGCCTTCCTTCCTTGTTGTCGGTCGCACTGGCTCAACTGCAGTCTTCCATATCCCCGCCTAAAAAATAATATCCACGGTCCCATGAGCCATCAGCTCCGTCTTGACCCTCCGAACCTGCAGGAGATCACACCCCTGGTTCCATCACCCAGGACACCACAATGGCTCCTCTCTCCTGCGATCTCTCTCCTGGGTCATTATCTGGCCCCTTCTGCTCCTGGTTCCTCCCTCCCTCCAATCCCCCATGGACTGTTGTGTTTTCCCCTGAGTGTTTGTTTCTGCCCTCCTCCACGTTATGTGGAGGAGGGCGTTATGTCAGGAGTGTTTTCAGTGACCTAATTTCCCAATCTGTGTCAATTGCATTCTGTTCACCTAGTGTTCGTTAATTATCTCATTAGTTCCCTCGTTTAGTCGCTTTGTACAGCCACCCGTGACAGATACATCTGAACAAAAGCTACATCTAAAAACACTCGGCAGAGAAAACTGTAAATTCCTGAGCAGCAAATCAGCATATTAGAATGATTTCTGAAGGATCATGTGACACTGAAGTGATAATTTTTCTAAGTGTATGTTCATTAATAGTATCAGAAGAAGTCATTCTTCACGACTGTCTGATGGGACCCAGCTGTCAGGGTTGCCAGATCTTCTCATGTTTCCTGCCAATTATCACCCTCCCTGAGGAATCTCAAGCTTGCTACCACTTAACAGCTGAGGGCCAAATTCTTACAACAGTGCATGAAACACTGAGAACAAACTCCTTCAATGTTTGTTATCAATGTCAAAGTGTATAATCACATTTGAAAAGCTTAAACATAGTTCCAGAGACTCTTACAGAGGTGAATGAGGAATGATTAGAGCTTTTGGAAAATAAAAGAATACCCATTAATTTAACCAAACTACAGTCAAGTAATTTACAACGTGGAGAATGAAAACACTGAAGACTGGAGTAATGATGGATGATGAAAATTCAGCTTTGTCATCACAGGAATAAATTACCTTTAAAAATATTAACTATAATGATATTTCACCATATTATTATTTTTACTGTACTTTTGACCAAATAAATGCAGCCTTGATGAGCATAAGAGACTTTCAAAAACATTAAAAACCTCTTACCGACCCCAAACGTTTTCTTTTCTATCACTCTCATAAAAAATAAAAGGTACAAAAGCTGTCACTGGGGCAGTACTTTTTCAAAAGGTGCACTTTTGTATCTTATTTAGGTGCACCTTAAAGTTACATATTATTACCTGACGTGTACATATTAGTACCTTTTAAAAGGGTCCCGTAACAGTGACAGCTTTTGTACCTTTTTTTCTGGTGAATGATTATGCTAGCAGGAAGACTTAAGGCTTCATACATCAGATTAAATAAACTTGCTGATTATGAATTTCTATTAAAACTGTATAAAAGGGACACCAAAATCACAGCATATAGTACAGAGGAATTATTCATTTACACAGGAATATATTTCTACACATGTACTGTACGTCACTGACTAAAAACCTTCAATGTAAACCAGTGATAAAAAACACTGTGTGTACCAAAAATAATCTACCAAACAAGAGTGCCCAGACAAGATAGGGTGTGTGATGCTGGTTAGTATTTTAAACGTAGATACCAGTGCAGACTGGGTAAATTCAGGCCTGTCTCTGTGGTTTTGCTGTGAGTGATGGCCATCAGGGGCAAAGAGAGAGAAAGAGAGAGAGAGAGACTGTACAAGCCCTCAGACTGACCAGTCTTCTAATGAGAGATGTGGAGCCTTGAACTGCTCTAATTACTGCAACCACACCACAGGGGCTGCAGTCCACTGAGGAACCCAGACAAGAGCTCCTGTGTGCAGAAGCATGGAGGTGGATCAGCCTAGTCCCACTGCTACAGACCCAGAGTCTGACCTGTACATTCATTAAACATGTGAACGAAACATGGGGCACTCCTGAGCGATCATTTGAACTGAAATAAATAATGTGTGTTAGGATTAAAGGTGTGGGACATTCCTGGTGCTCCAATGGTCTACAAAGATGAAGGGGCTTTTAAGAAATAAAAAAAAAAAAAAAAAAAAAAGAGGCATCTAAACAGACTGGGCTGATGATGATACATTTGGCTGAGTCTGATGCTGTTCATTAAAGATGAGAATTGTTAGGATTCAATTTTTTTTTAATTCTTTTAGCCCAACTAATTGTGGTTTAGTGAAGAAACGTTCTGAATGATTTAGTGTCACTTAATCGCTTCAAACTGATAAGTATAGGTTTGTGTCTGATTTGTCAGTCTTTTTGACCAATTCCTTTAAAAAAAATAGATATCCTGTAGATATCCACTCATGAACCAGTTTTGCGGTATGTTTGATGTTGTGTGCAACCAACAAGGAAATAAAAAAACAACAAATCTGGTTATTGATTCCAAATCTTACAGTTGATATCTAGTAACAACAATAATATTGTTACAATTTAAAAAAGTTTAATTTTAATATATAAAAAAAAACTGTGTTTTTCATTTTAATATATATATATATATATATATATATATATATATATATATATATATATATATATATATATATATATATATATATAAACTGTATATCAAAGTGCTTTATTATCCTTCTGGCGTTGTATGGATTATTTTTATGGTGGATGGATGCACTATTTTGGACTGCAAAATCAGGAACGCCATTCACTACCATTATAAAGCTTGGAAGAGCAATATGATATTTTTTAATATAACTCTGATTGTATTCATCTGAAAGAAGAATGTCATATACACCTTCATATACACCCTGGCTTGAGGGTGATTAAATCATGGGATAATTTTCATTTTTGGGTGAATTATCCCTTTAATGTATCAATTAAGATGTATGTCCAAAAAACTGGTAATGCCATACTTTGTAGCAGTGGTATTGTGTACTGAGCGTAATAATCTGTTTGGTTGTAAAATGTATTGCCAGTATAAAATGAAATTGAATGTAGCTATACCTGTTAAATCGTTCACAGACAGCTTACACAGATGTTCATCTAATAAAGATCTTCATCGCTGCAAAACAATAGGATGCATTTGCAGATTTGCTTTCAATTGACTGTAGGTCCACGGCTACTTCATCCAACGCTCTTGATGTGTTTTAAATGTCCTTTTACGACTCTGAGTGAGAAACCGCTTCAGACGATTCAGTGCGTGCAGGAAACTGAACAAATAATTCAAACAGATTCGCAAACCAAAGTAAAAGTACAGTTTTTTTAAATTAGAAATGTACTCGAGTTAAAGTAAAAGTACAGTGTTTTTATTCATTAGAAATGTACTCGAGTTAAAGTACAGTTTTTTCATTAGAAATGCACTTGAGTTAAAGTAAAAGTACAGTGTTTTTTTCATTAGAAATGCACTCGAGTTAAAGTAAAAGTACAGTGTTTTTTATTCATTAGAAATGTACTCGAGTTAAAGTAAAAGTAGTGTTTTTTCATTAGAAATGCACTCGAGTTAAAGTAAAAGTACAGTGTTTTTATTCATTAGAAATGCACTCGAGTTAAAGTAAAAGTACAGTGTTTTTATTCATTAGAAATGTACTGAGTTAAAGTAAAAGTACAGTGTTTTTATTCATTAGAAATGTACTCGAGTTAAAGTAAAAGTACAGTGTTTTTTTCATTAGAAATGTATTCGAGTTAAAGTAAAAGTACAGTGTTTTTCATTAGAAATGTACTCGAGTTAAAGTAAAAGTACAGTGTTTTTATTCATTAGAAATGCACTCGAGTTAAAGTAAAAGTACAGTGTTTTTTTCATTCATTAGAAATGTACTTAGAGTTAAAGTACAGTTTTTTATTCATTAGAAATGCACTCGAGTTTAAGTACAGTACAGTTTTTTTATTCATTAGAAATGTACTCGAGTTAAAGTAAAAGTACAGTGTTTTTTATTCATTAGAAATGTACTCGAGTTAAAGTAAAAGTACAGTGTTTTTATTCATTAGAAATGCACTCGAGTTAAAGTAAAAGTACAGTGTTTTTATTCATTAGAAATGCACTCGAGTTAAAGTAAAAGTACAGTGTTTTTTTCATTAGAAATGCACTTAGTTAAAGTAAAAGTACAGTGTTTTTATTCATTAGAAATGCACTCGAGTTAAAGTAAAAGTACAGTGTTTTTTTCATTAGAAATGCACTCGAGTTAAAGTAAAAGTACAGTGTTTTTTATTCATTAGAAATGTACTCGAGTTAAAGTAAAAGTACAGTGTTTTTTTTCATTAGAAATGCACTCGAGTTAAAGTAAAAGTACAGTGTTTTTATTCATTAGAAATGCACTCGAGTTAAAGTAAAAGTACAGTGTTTTTTTCATTAGAAATGCACTCGAGTTAAAGTAAAAGTACAGTGTTTTTATTCATTAGAAATGCACTCGAGTTAAAGTACAGTGTTTTTTCATTAGAAATGCACTCGAGTTAAAGTAAAAGTACAGTGTTTTTTTCATTAGAAATGTACTGAGTTAAAGTAAAAGTACAGTGTTTTTATTCATTAGAAATGCACTCGAGTTAAAGTACAGTTTTTTATTCATTAGAAATGCACTCGAGTTAAAGTAAAAGTACAGTGTTTTTTTCATTAGAAATGTACTCGAGTTTAAGTAAAAGTACAGTGTTTTTATTCATTAGAAATGTACTCGAGTTAAAGTAAAAGTACAGTGTTTTTATTCATTAGAAATGCACTCGAGTTAAAGTAAAAGTGCAGTGTTTTTATTCATTAGAAATGCACTCGAGTTAAAGTAAAAGTACAGTGTTTTTCATTAGAAATGCACTCGAGTTAAAGTAAAAGTACAGTGTTTTTTATTCATTAGAAATGCACTCGAGTTAAAGTAAAAGTACAGTGTTTTTTTTCATTAGAAATGTACTCTCGAGTTAAAGTACAGTTTTTTATTCATTAGAAATGCACTCGAGTTAAAGTAAAAGTACAGTGTTTTTTCATTAGAAATGTACTCGAGTTTAAGTAAAAGTACAGTGTTTTTATTCATTAGAAATGTACTCGAGTTAAAGTAAAAGTACAGTGTTTTTATTCATTAGAAATGTACTCGAGTTAAAGTAAAAGTACAGTGTTTTTATTCATTAGAAATGCACTCGAGTTAAAGTAAAAGTACAGTGTTTTTATTCATTAGAAATGCACTCGAGTTAAAGTAAAAGTACAGTGTTTTTTTCATTAGAAATGCACTCGAGTTAAAGTAAAAGTACAGTGTTTTTATTCATTAGAAATGCACTCGAGTTAAAGTAAAAGTACAGTGTTTTTATTCATTAGAAATGCACTCGAGTTAAAGTAAAAGTACAGTGTTTTTTCATTCATTAAAAATGCACTCGAGTTAAAGTAAAAGTACAGTGTTTTTTTCATTAGAAATGCACTCGAGTTAAAGTAAAAGTACAGTGTTTTTATTCATTAGAAATGCACTCGAGTTAAAGTAAAAGTACAGTGTTTTTTATTCATTAGAAATGCACTCGAGTTAAAGTAAAAGTACAGTGTTTTTTTCATTAGAAATGCACTCGAGTTAAAGTAAAAGTACAGTGTTTTTATTCATTAGAAATGCACTCGAGTTAAAGTAAAAGTACAGTGTTTTTTTCATTAGAAATGCACTCGAGTTAAAGTAAAAGTACAGTGTTTTTATTCATTAGAAATGCACTCGAGTTAAAGTAAAAGTACAGTGTTTTTTTCATTAGAAATGCACTCGAGTTAAAGTAAAAGTACAGTGTTTTTTATTCATTAGAAATGTACTCGAGTTAAAGTACAGTTTTTTATTCATTAGAAATGCACTCGAGTTAAAGTAAAAGTACAGTGTTTTTTCATTAGAAATGCACTCGAGTTAAAGTAAAAGTACAGTGTTTTTTTCATTAGAAATGTACTCGAGTTAAAGTAAAAGTACAGTGTTTTTTATTCATTAGAAATGTACTTTAAGTTAAAGTACAGTTTTTTATTCATTAGAAATGCACTCGAGTTAAAGTAAAAGTACAGTGTTTTTTTCATTAGAAATGCACTCGAGTTAAAGTAAAAGTACAGTGTTTTTATTCATTAGAAATGCACTCGAGTTAAAGTAAAAGTACAGTGTTTTTTTCATTAGAAATGCACTCGAGTTAAAGTAAAAGTACAGTGTTTTTTATTCATTAGAAATGCACTCGAGTTAAAGTAAAAGTACAGTGTTTTTATTCATTAGAAATGCACTCGAGTTAAAGTAAAAGTACAGTGTTTTTATTCATTAGAAATGCACTCGAGTTAAAGTAAAAGTACAGTGTTTTTTTCATTAGAAATGCACTCGAGTTAAAGTAAAAGTACAGTGTTTTTATTCATTAGAAATGCACTGAGTTAAAGTAAAAGTACAGTGTTTTTTTCATTAGAAATGCACTCGAGTTAAAGTAAAAGTACAGTGTTTTTTATTCATTAGAAATGCACTCGAGTTAAAGTAAAAGTACAGTGTTTTTTATTCATTAGAAATGCACTCGAGTTAAAGTAAAAGTACAGTGTTTTTTATTCATTAGAAATGCACTCGAGTTAAAGTAAAAGTACAGTGTTTTTTTCATTAGAAATGTACTCGAGTTAAAGTAAAAGTACAGTGTTTTTTTATTCATTAGAAATGCACTCGAAGTTAAAGTAAAAGTACAGTGTTTTTTCATTAGAAATGTACTTTCGAGTTAAAGTAAAAGTACAGTGTTTTTTTCATTAGAAATGCACTCGAGAGTTAAAGTAAAAGTACAGTGTTTTTATTCATTAGAAATGTACTCGAGTTAAAGTAAAAGTACAGTGTTTTTTATTCATTAGAAATGTACTCGAGTTAAAGTAAAAGTACAGTGTTTTTATTCATTAGAAATGCACTCGAGTTAAAGTAAAAGTACAGTGTTTTTTATTCATTAGAAATGCACTCGAGTTAAAGTAAAAGTACAGTGTTTTTATTCATTAGAAATGCACTGAGTTAAAGTAAAAGTACAGTGTTTTTATTCATTAGAAATGTACTCGAGTTAAAGTAAAAGTACAGTGTTTTTCATTAGAAATGTACTCGAGTTAAAGTAAAAGTACAGTGTTTTTATTCATTAGAAATGTACTCGAGTTAAAGTACAGTGTTCCTTTCAGTCGGTCACGTTCGACGTGCGTCGGAACTGACCGACAATTGGGATCTGTTTTCAGAGACCAATCTGCTTCGAGTGTTTCTAAACGAGCCAATATCGATTGGCATGCGGTCCACGCTCCGCCGCTGTGCGGTATAAATCTGAAGTGGAATACCGCATCCTCGCTTTCTGCCGGGCCGAACCCTGTTGTTGGTCTAACGCTGGGTATCTTGCGAAGAGTGTTCTTTCAAAAGACGAGTCGGAAGGATCGCTCGACTTCGGGTGCGGGTGTGGCGCGCGATTCAGCGGGTGGTCGCTTCTCGAGGATCAGCTGTTCTCAGCCTGCCTGGGCGTCCTCTGAGTGCTCACAGCAGGCTTGCACCTTTGAACTGCTGTGAGCCGCGGCCATCTCCCTGTGTGCTTCAGCACTATTAGAGCTTTCTTTCCCCTCTAAAAGAGCAAAACACGGTTTGACCCTGCATCTCCAAGATGTCATTCAAACCGTGTGTTTCTGGATGCAGTCGCTTCCTGTCCCCAGTTGACGGTCACGATCGTTGCCTCACGTGTTTGGGCGTTCAGCACGCTGAGGCAGCTTTTTGTGAATGACTCATGTTCCCACTGCGGGAACATGACCATCGCAGTCCTACGGTCTAGGCTCGATTACCTCAAAAGGGTGGGAGTCCCATTGCGCATCCCCGATCTAGTGGTCCTCCCGCTGCAAAGCAGAGGGCTGCTACTTTGGCTGATGCCTTTGGTGGAGACCTGAGGGTAACTGTGAGGGCACCCCGACGGGACACCAAGCCCCTCGGGACCCTCCCCTCCGCTGCGCCGGTGGAGCTTCCAGAGGAGCGTCCTGGTCCCTCCCATGGGGACCGGCCGTTACCTTTGGGGCTCGGCTGGGGACATGATGTCGATTGCTGCATCGGGGACGAGCTAATGAACTCTGGAGATGAAGACTCGGCTGCGTTGCCCCCTTCGGTGTGTGTAGCATTGCCCGAGCCTGATCCAGAGCTCACGGCTATGCTTTCCCGGCCGCCGCGAGGGTCGGGCTCGAGTGGAACCCTCCACCGTGTCCCGAGCCCTCGCGGCTGGATGATTGGTTTCTCGGAGCGGCCCGTGCTGGTTCTCAGCGCCCGGCCCCGGTTCCATTCTTCCCGGAGGTGCATCAGGAACTCACGAGGTCGTGGCTGGCGCCCTTCAGCGCCAGACATCGATCGACTGGTTCCTCCGTCCTCACTACCCTCGATGGCGGCGCGCTAAGGGCTACGTGGGGATCCCCAGTCGAACGGTCGGTCGCGATGCAACTGTGTCCCAAGACCGTCACCGACTGGCGGGGTAACCCACGCCTCCCCTCCCGGCGTGTGTAAGTTCGCCCGCGCTGACGGGCAAGGCTTACACAGCCTGCGGAGAGGCCGCGTCGGCTTTGCATGCCATGGCGCTCCTGCAGGTTTACCAAGCCAAGGCGCTTAAGGAACTGCACGAGGTAGTTCTGACCCAGGCGTTATGCAGGAACTGCGCACAGCGACGGACCTCGCCTCAGGGCGACGAAAAGTCACCGCGCTCCTGGGTCGGGCGATGTCCACCTTAGTGGTCCAGGAACGCCACCTGTGGCTGAACCTGGCAGACATGCGTGATACTGACAAGGTGCGGTTCCTCAACGCCCTGTCTGCCAGGCCGCCCTCTTGGCGACGCCATCGAGAACTTCGCCCAGCAGTTCTCGATGGCCCAGAAGCAGACAGAGGCGATCAAAAATATCCTGCCCGACGACCTGCTGCTGCCTCCACCCAGTCGTCGGCTGCAGCAGCGCTCCGCCTGCTCGCCGCCGCCGGGCGTCCCCCTGCGTCCGCCTCCGCCCCTGCTAAGCCCAAGCAGCAGCCTCCACCGGGCAGCAGGGCGCCGGACGAAAGGGGGCACCCAACCCGCTCAGGGCTCCGCTAAGCCTGCCGGCAAGCGTGAGGGGCAAGCGGCCCTGAGACGGGCAGCCCAGGGATGAGAGGGACTGCTCGACGGGAGGTGGTGTCCGCACCTCTCCCCACCCCTGGGAGGAGGACCGGGGGTCTACACACACACACACACCCCTGCCGCTGGCTCTTCGGAGACTAGCGGTACCCACATACTCACTAAGAGAGCGGTTTCCTCCTCCCTGGGCTCCAGGAGGCCCAGGCGGGCAGTGTGCGACGCCCCGGCCTTGCCACTCCTCGCCTCCCCTCCTTTCGCCAGTGGGCAGCAGTGTGGGCACCGAGGACGCCTCAGGCCTTCTCACCCGCACTCTGTCCAACCCAGGAATGCTCAGTCGATTTTCCGGGCCGCCTCCGGGCCTCCCGGGTCGAACTTGAGTACTCCTCCTCCTGCCTTCCCAGGCAGGGGGCAGCAGAGTGGGCACCGAGGACGCAACCAAGCCTTCTCACCCACTCTCTGCCCCACCTGGGAGGCTCAGACAACACTCCGGCCGCCGGGCCCCGAGTCGGGTCTGAGTCTCCCACCTCGCTGCCCCATCCCGGTGCGTCTGTGGTGCCGATGGTCCCGCTTGTCCGGTTCCTGGGGACCTGGCTAGAGCTCCCCAGGCCGTCTCGCTGGCTCATCCGTACCATCAGACTCGGCTACGCGATTCAATTCGCTTGCCGGCCTCCCAAGTTCAAGGGCATCCTCTTCACCTCTGTGCGGAGCTGCGATGCCCATGTCTTGCGGTTAGAGATCGAAGCCCTACTGGCGAAGGGCGCGATCGAGCCGTTCCTCCAGCCGATATGAAGTCAGGGTTCTACAGCCCTTACTTCATTGTACCCAAGAAAGGGGGTGGGTTGAGACCAATCTTGGACCTGCGTGTCCTGAATCGGGCCCTACACAAGCTCCCGTTCAGAATGTTGACGCAGAAACGCATTTTCGAATGCATCCGTCCCCAAGATTGGTTCGCAGCGATCGACCTGAAGGACGCGAGACTTTCATATCTCCATTCTCCCGAGACACAGACCGCTCCTACGCTTTGCGTTCGAGGAGAGGGCATATCAGTACAAAGTCCTGCCCTTCGGCTGTCCCTGTCACCCGTGTCTTCACGAAAGTCACGGAGGCAGCCATTGTTCCGCTCAGAGAACGCGCGCGTTCGATTCTCAACTACCTCGACGACTGGCTCATATACTCGCCCAGTCCAGAGAGCAGTTGTGCGAACACAGGGACCTGGTGCTCCGTCACCTCAGCCTGTTGGGCCTCGGGTCAACCGAGAGAAGAGCAAACTCTGTCCCACACAGAGGATCTCTTATCTTGGTATGGAGCTGGATTCGTCAATCGAACTGCGCGCCTCACAGAGGAGCGAGTTCGATCAGTGCTGAACTGCTTGAATACGTTCAAAGGCAGGACAGCGGTCCCACTGAAGTTCTTTCAGAGGCTCCTGGGGCATATGGCATCTGCAGCCGCGTAACGCCGCCGGATTGCTACATATGAGACCGCTTCAGCACTGGCTTCACGGCCGAGTCCCGAGATGGGCGTGGCAGAGCGGCAAGTACCGGGTCTCAGTTACCCCTTACTGCCGCCAAACCTTCAGCCCGTGGGCGGACCCTTCGTTTCTACGGGCGGGAGTGGCCCTAGAACAGGTCTCCAGGCATGCTGTGGTCTTCACGGATGCCTCATCCACCGGCTGGGGGGCCACGTACAACGGGCATGCAGTTTCAGGTCTGTGGACGGGGCCCCAACTGCATTGGCATATCAATTGCCTAGAGCTACTGGCAGTACGTCTTGCTCTGGGCCGCCTAAAAAAGCCGCTACAGGGCAAGCACGTACTGGTCCGCACGGACAGCACTGCGCGCCGTTGCGCGCACATCAACCGTCAGGGTGGCTCACGCCCCGTTGCATGCTCCGCTCGCCCGCCATCTCCTCCTTTGGAGTCAGAAGCATCTGAGGTCGCTTCGCGCCATTCACATCCCAGGTGCGCTCAACCGGACAGCCGACGAGCTCTCACGGCAGCCGACACACTCCGGGGAGTGGCGACTCCATCCCCAGGTGGTCCAGCTGATATGGGGCTTCTTCGAGCCGCACAGGTAGACCTGTTTGCCTCTCCAGAGTCGACCCATTGCCAGCTGTATTACTCCTGACCGGGGCACCTCGCACGGATGCACTGGCACACAGCTGGCCCCGGGTCTACGCAAGTATGCGTTCCCCCCAGTGAGCCTTCTCGCGCAGACACTGTGCAAAGTCAGGAGGACGAGGAGCAGGTCTTGCTAGTTGCGCCCTACTGGCCCAACCGACCTGGTTCTCCGAACTAACTCTCCTCGCGACAGCACCTCCCTGGCCCATTCCTCTGAGGAAGGACCTACTTTCTCAGGGACGGGGCGCACCTCTGGAAACTCCATGTCTGGTCCCTGGACGGGACGCGGAGGTTCTAGGTGGTCTACCACAGGCAGTGGTGGACACCATCACTTCCGCTAGAGCCCCCTCTCTGGCGCCTCTATGCATTGAAGTGGAACCTGTTCGTTGAGTGGTGTTCTTCTCGCCGTGAAGACCCCCGAAGGTGTTCAGTTAGCGCCGTGCTTTCCTTCCTGCAAGATGGGTTGGAGCGAAGGCTGTCTCCCTCCACCCTTAAAGTGTATGTCGCGGCAATAGCGGCATATCACGATGCAGTTGGTGGTAAGTCCTTAGGGAAGCACGACCTAATCGTCCAGGTTCCTCAGGGGTGCGAGGAGGCTGAATCCTCCTCGCCCAAACCCGGTACCCTCTTGGGACTTAGCTCTGGTGCTGAGAGCACTCCAGAGCCCTCCCTTCGAGCCTCTGCAGTCCATTGAGCTGAATATCCTGTCCATGAAGACAGTACTCTTGGTTGCATTGGCCTCCATCAAGAGGGTAGGGGACCTGCACGCACTTTCGGTCAACGAATCGTGCCTAGAATTCGGGCCAGGTAACTCTCACGTTGTCCTGAGACCCCGGCCCGGATACGTGCCCAAGGTTCCCACCACTCCTTTCCGGGACTAGGTGGTGAACCTGCAAGCGCTGCCTTCGGAGGAGGCAGACCCAGCCCTGGCTTTGCTCTGTCCCGTCCGCGCTCTCCGTGCCTCACGTGGACCGAATTCGAAGCCTTAGGACCTCAGAACAGCTCTTCATCTGTTACGGAGGCCAGCAGAAGGGAAAGGCTGTCTCCAAGCAGAGGTTAGCCCACTGGATAGTGGATGCTATTGTCTTGGCGTACCAGTCCCAAGACGTGCCCTGCCCGTTCGGGTTGCGAGCGCACTCAACTAGGAGTGTAGCCTCCTCCTGGGCGCTGGCTCAGGGCGCCTCGCTAACAGATATATGTAGAGCTGCGGGCTGGGCGACACCTAACACGTTCGCTAGATTCTATAGCCTCCGTGTAGAGCCGGTATCTTCCCGTGTACTCGCCCCCAGTGGCCAGTAGCGTGAAGTGCCCGTTCTAGTGTCGGCTTGCGACGCCATTCCCGCCCCCTGGGCCGGATGCGTGCGTTATTTTTCTCCAGTCGTGTTCCCCAGAAAATGGCGAACCCTGTCGAGCTCCTCCGTCACCCCTTCGGTGTCAGTCGTTGCGGCCGTCTGGCGCCAGGCCTGCACCCGTATGCTTGTGGAACGTGTGTGTAGGCTGGGTTCCATATGTAGCGGTTCCCTGACGGCAACCCCATATGTGTGTTCTCCACGGTACCAGCTACCCTACTCGGCTAGCCCCGTGTCTTTCCCTTGACAGAGCTCGCTCTGTCATCTCTGGCGATGTTCTTCCCCTGGGATCAGGCTGGATCCACCCCAGAGACTGCCATATGTTGTACTACCCTGATAGGCTAGTCCTTATGCGTAATTTTGCCACCTCTCCTCCGTTGAGGCTCGTGGCCTCCGCAGCGTTCCGTTCCCAAACGGGCACGCTTTCCCAGCGTTATCCAATAGTCACTCTGAGTGGGTCTTGCAGGAACAGCAGTGACTGTCCTTCCCTGCCTGGAGCCCTGACTTTCTCTCCAATGAAGGAGCGGTCCAGTGAGCTCAAGCAGGGCGCTGGAAGGGCCAGCATCCTGGCGTTTTGGTAGGGATCCCAATTGTCGGTCAGTTCCGGCGTCGTCGAACGTGACCGACTGAAAGGGAACGCCTCGGTTACGTATGTAACCCTCGTTCCCTGAAGGAGGGAACGGAGACGTACGTCCCGTCGCCAGGTGCTGTGCTTCAGCTGAAGGCCGAGCCACTTGTTTCGGCTCCTCAGTTGAAAAGCGAGGATGCGGTATTCCACTTCCGGTATTTATACCCGCACAGCGGGCGGAGCGTGGACCGCATGCCAATCGATATTGGCTCGTTTAGAAACACTCGAAGCAGATTGGTCTCTGAAAACAGATCCCAATTAAATCGGTCAGTTCCGGCGTCGTCTCCGTTCCCTCCTTCAGGGAACGAGGGTTACATACGTAACCGAGACGTTTTTTATTCATTAGAAATGCACTCGAGTTAAAGTAAAAGTACAGTGTTTTTTTTCATTAGAAATGCACTTGAGTTAAAGTAAAAGTACAGTGTTTTTTATTCATTAGAAATGTACTCGAGTTAAAGTAGTTTTTTTTCATTAGAAATGCACTCGAGTTAAAGTAAAAGTACAGTGTTTTTATTCATTAGAAATGCACTCGAGTTAAAGTAAAAGTACAGTGTTTTTTTCATTAGAAATGCACTCGAGTTAAAGTAAAAGTACAGTGTTTTTATTCATTAGAAATGCACTCGAGTTAAAGTAAAAGTACAGTGTTTTTTTTCATTAGAAATGCACTCGAGTTAAAGTAAAAGTACAGTGTTTTTTATTCATTAGAAATGTACTCGAGTTAAAGTAAAAGTACAGTGTTTTTTTTCATTAGAAATGTACTCGAGTTAAAGTAAAAGTACAGTGTTTTTATTCATTAGAAATGTACTCGAGTTAAAGTAAAAGTACAGTGTTTTTTATTCATTAGAAATGTACTCGAGTTAAAGTAAAAGTAGTGTTTTTTTTCATTAGAAATGCACTCGAGTTAAAGTAAAAGTACAGTGTTTTTTTCATTAGAAATGCACTCGAATTAAAGTAAAAGTACAGTGTTTTTATTCATTAGAAATGTACTCGAGTTAAAGTAAAAGTACAGTGTTTTTTATTCATTAGAAATGTACTGAGTTAAAGTACAGTTTTTATTCATTAGAAATGCACTCGAGTTAAAGTAAAAGTACAGTGTTTTTATTCATTAGAAATGCACTCGAGTTAAAGTAAAAGTACAGTGTTTTTTTTCATTAGAAATGTACTCGAGTTAAAGTAAAAGTACAGTGTTTTTTTTTCATTAGAAATGCACTCGAGTTAAAGTAAAAGTACAGTGTTTTTATTCATTAGAAATGCACTCGAGTTAAAGTAAAAGTACAGTGTTTTTATTCATTAGAAATGTACTCGAGTTAAAGTACAGTTTTTATTCATTAGAAACGCATGCTCGAGTTAAAGTACAGTGTTTTTTTCATTAGAAATGTACTCGAGTTGATGTAAAAGTAACCACATTCAAATTTTCCAAAAATGTACACAAGTAAGTGTAGTTTGTTACTACCCACCTCTGATTGTAGCAACTCAAAGCTTTCTTATATCTACTTACAGATCTAGATAGACTTGGAAATCACCGGACAGATTTTTGACTACAGATTTCAGTTTGGATTTGTGAAGCAGACGTCCTCATCTTACCTGTCTGTTTCTCTCATCCATTATGCGGGTAATCTGGATCTTCTTTCGCCCCATTGTCACTTCCCTTTGTTCCTTTTTTTAATCAAAATTTCTTTACTCTCCAGTGATTATAGTAGATTATGTTTTGGTTTTACTGCATCGTAAGAAAACACCTCCTCTCTGCATTCTTCACCACAACAGAACCTGCAAGAGATGCAAGGAGATGTTAGGCAAGACATACAGCTTTTATGGAAATGTACAGAATTTACATGAAGCATGAATGAACAAATAAGAGTCACTGTTGACATAAAATTTGTTTTTGGACATATCTATTTTAGAGATCTCTCTTGTAATCTGATTTGCTGGTTGGTGTAAACAACAACAGTATTATCCTAAACACACTGGATTATGGAAGCAGGAAAAGTCAACAGCATTTATCATTAACATGAATTCAAGCCATTTTATTTCCCATTAAAACCACATCATACAGCTACTAGTGCACATAATCTACCACAATCCCTCATAAATCTAAAATTACAACATGTAATCTGGGGAATCCTGAAAGAAAACCATCCATCATTGCTTTAATTTACATAGCAGGCTGAGCAGAGCTGTACAATATACATCCAGGCCCAAGAAAGAAACAAAAAATTCCATGAAGGTCTTACTTTTGCTTGTATTTATTCCTCACTCAGAATGCTTCCCAAGAAATATAAGAAAAGATCAAACATTTGTGTCACTCCAACTATTTATGGAACTCATAAGATCTAAAAAGTGGCCACAAGGACTTTTTAAAGCAGATCCTCGGAAGCCTGTTTTTAGGGAATTCCCGCCTGATGTTCCCAGTGAAGGAGTAGGTCTTGAGATCTGATGGAAGACAAAGGAACAACACCCGTATTCCTGCACTTTCACACCTTCCCGCTCAGCTCCGCCGTTACCAGGGCAACCAACGAGATACCTTACATATGATCTATCAACTCTAAGTGAAAAGAGAAGCCTGTTTAAAAGAAGGAGCCGATGCAATACAACAACACTGTATATTTTAGCAATGTTTAAAAGGAATGCACGTTTGGATTTAATGTCAATAAAAAATAAAAATATGGTGATAAACAAATTACCATATCTTACTTCACAAGAAAAAGTTATAGCATATGGGAATGATATGCTATTCAAATGCTAAGAGATTCATCATGCAAATATATGAATATGAGTGAATTTCACAGTAATGGTGAGACACACATTGTAACTCTTCTGCCGTCCAGGTTTTGCATTAATATAGTTTGCATAGTGGTACTTTCACTTGTTTAAGAGGGTTTGCATCTGTGGTTAATAAAACACCACTTTTCCTGAAAGGCTAACAACCAGCATCTTCAGTTCATCCTGTTCTATACATTACTATGTTTCATGTTTTTGAAAGAAGTCTATTATGCTCACCAAGGCTGCATTTACAAACCCGATACCAAAAAAGTTGGGACACTGTACAAATTGTGAATAAAAACAGAATGCAATGATGTGGAAGTTTCAAATTTCAATATTTTATTCAGAATACAACATAGATGACATATCAAATGTTTAAACTGAGAAAATGTATCATTTTAAAGGAAAAATAAGTTGATTTTAAATTTCATGGCATCAACACCATCAGAGATGCAGGCTTCTGAACTGAGCGCTGAGAACAACTTGGGTTGTCCTTGTCCCCTTTAGTCTGGATGACATGGCGTCCCAGTTTTCCAAAAAGAACTTCAAATTTTGATTGGTCTGACCACAGAACAGTTTTCCACTTTGCCACAGTCCATTTTAAATGAGCCTTGGCCCAGAGAAAATGCCTGCGCTTCTGGATCATGTTTAGATATGGCTTCTTTTTTGACCTATAGAGTTTCACCGGCAACGGCGAATGGCACGGTGGATTGTGTTCACCGACAATGTTTTCTGGAAGTATTCCTGAGCCCATGTTGTGATTTCCATTACAGTAGCATTCCTGTATGTGATGCAGTGCCGTCTAAGGGCCCGAAGATCACAGGCATCCAGTATGGTTTTCTGGCCTTGACCCTTACGCACAGAGATTGTTCCAGATTCTCTGAATCTTTGGATGATATTATGCACTGTAGATGATGATAACTTCAAACTCTTTGCAATTTTTCTCTGAGAAACTCCTTTCTGATATTGCTCCAGTATTTTTGGCCGCAGCATTGGGGGAATTGGTGATCCTCTGCCCATCTTGACTTCTGAGAGACACTGCCACTCTGAGAGGCTCTTTTTATACCCAATCATGTTGCCAATTGACCTAATAAGTTGTAAATTGGTCCTCCAGCTGTTCCTTATATGTGATTTATTCCTGTGATCAAAGCTGTATTTTCAGCATCGTTACTCCAGTCTTCAGTGTCACATGATCCTTCAGAAATCATTCTAATATGCTGCTTTATTATCAATGTTGGAAACAGTTGTGCTGCTTAATATTTTTTATAACCTGTGATACTTTTTCAGGATTCAACAATATACAATATAACACTACAATGTAGACAATGTAACAATATACAGACTAGTACCGTTCAAAAGTTTGGAGTCAGTCATTTTTTCTTTCTTTTTTTGTAAGAAATTAATACTTTTATTCAGCAAGGATGTGTTAAATTGATAAAAAAAAAGTGATAGCAAAGAAGTATCACAGAAAGAAGTATCACAGGTTATAAAAAAATATTAAGAAGCACAACTGTCCAACATTGCTAATAACTCAGCATATTAGAATGATTTCTGAAGGATCATGTGATATTGAAGACTGAAATAATGATGCTGAAAATTCAGCTTTAAAATCACAGAAATAAATTATATTTGAAAGTATATTAAAATAGAATACCTTATTTTAAGTTATAATAATATTTCACAATATTACTGTACACAATTACCCCCATTGTGAACCGGTTTGACTGAGTCACTAGAAATAACCGACTCAAACGAGGCAAATCAGACGTCACTAATTTGAGACCCATTCTCATCGAGTCTGTTTGATTCATCTACATTCTCATAAAACAAACTGAAAGACTCAATGCTCCACTTAGAGATAAAAAACATCATTTACAATGAGTGACTCAGATGGATGAATGTTTCCAGCAGACCAATACGACCCAGTCAGAAACACCACTGGCATTGTCACACAGCACACAGACATGACATAATCTTACTTATAGCCATACTCTGGAGCTGAGTACATGTCTGGCCTCCTGACATAAATCCTTTTTACAATAATTCATTACACAAAACATGAACACAGCATTATACCCCGTGGTCTTATATGAGGACGACTGCATCTAACCTACTAGGTCTCGTCTGGTAATTAAGGGTTTCCATAATAAACGCAGGCTGACGTTCCGCAAAACATCTGGCTTCAGGGGTCTCGTGTCTTATTTCTTTATTGCTGAACATTTTATTACTGTATATCCATGTTTTTGCTATTCAAAGAGATCTGCATATGTAATTATTTCTATTATGATGTAATTTAACTAGATTGTTTTATTGCATGAATGTTTGTTGAAGTATTCACATGGACAACCTTACAAAACAATATACTGAGTTTCTTGAGTTTTTGGAAATGTAATCAAGGTTTAATTGTACAAGTTCTGGATGAGGTTATTTTTAACCCACAACGGTCTAAAGAACTTCTGTAACTGCATATTGTCAAAAACAATGACATTTATAGCAGATTTCAATATGAGCTCATTAGTATTCATACACAAGCGTTCAAACGTTTGGGGTCGGTTTTTGAAAGAAGTCTCTCATGCTCACAAATGCTGCATTTATTTGATCAAAACTAAAGTAAAAATACAGTAAAAGTGTATTTTTGTGAAAACTGTGATACATTTTTTTTCAGGATACTTGAGATATTTTGTAACATTATAAAAGTCTCTTTTGATTGATTGACTTTTGTGGTGCGCCCTTGCTGAATAAAGTAGGCCTATTATTTTAATAATTTTGGGGAAAAAACTTTTCTGAAAGTGTAGTTTTAATGTTACATCGCAATTGTAAAATATCAATTAACTTTGAAAGATATAAAGTCACAATTATGTGGACAATTAGTTGCAGAGAAATAACGTTTTAATAAATAACGTTAATTGTGAGATAAAAGTTGCAATAATATGGAAGCTTGTTTCTGCCACAGAATACATTTTTTTTTCTCAGAATTGCATGATGATATAAAAAAAAAAATCGCAATTACGTGTTATAGTCAGAATTGCGTGATATAAAGTTGCAATTACGAGTGTATATCTTGCAATTCTGACTTTTTCTCACAATTGCGTTGTTATAAAGTAAGAACTGTGAGGTACAAACTCCCATTTCTGAGAAAAGTCTTTTCCCCTCAGAATTGGACTTTATATCTCGCAAATCTGACTTTATAACACAATTCTGACTACATTTTAAAACCCTAATGCTCAGAATAATTAATTGGTTTGAGTAAAGCCAACTCAAATTAAACAAATGAGTTCAAACAAATGAACTTTAATGAGTATTTAGAACTTTCTTTTCTTTAGAGTTCTCAAAACTGACACATTTGAAGTAATCTGAATTGTTTCATTGTTTTGGTTTTATGAACTTAATTTAGACTAACTTAAATTTAACCGAAACTGGGCTGGGCTTTCTATTTCCTAGCATGCTTTGCCATGACACTCAAAAGAAAATGTTATACATTATGTATTTTTGTGCAAGAATATCATTAATTGGGATATTTAGTAGTTTTTAATGTTTTGTTATGCTAGTTTAGAAGAGTTTATAACACACAATTCTGACTTTATAACACAATTCTGATCAGGGTTTGACATTAACTTTCTTGCTCACCAGCCACTGTGGCTAATGGTTTTCCAAAGTTACTAGCCACTCAGCATTTTCACTGGCCACAATTTTACTGTTTGGAAATTACATTTTATATGGTTAAAGTTGACTTTGGCATGCTTAAATTACTTGATTTAGAAGATTTAAAACCCTTTCAAACTTTCAAATGCAGAGTGACCACCCAAATCAAGACTACACTGTATATCAGCTCATCTGGTAGTGCAGGTGGGCAAGGGGTGGGCAATATGAGCATAGGCTAATATGAGAAATTAATATGATACGAGTTATTTTTGTTAGGCTATATAAAAGAACAAATAAGCAAATGACAAAAAAACAAAAAACAATAGTAAATATAAAAACTATCTTTTTTCAGATACAGTAGGTTTATTTAATATGTATACATTTATTTAACATCTGTAGTTGTTTGATTAACATTAAATGACAGACAGGTATTTAATTGGGCTGCTGAATGCATGGACGTAATATTCTGACACATATCCAGTTATTACCCACCTGTTTACATACACTGAAGCCATAACCGACTGTGTTCATGCGAGATACTGCACACAATGGACATTTTGACATCGTGTATTTGACTATTCAGGCGCAAGGAGAACTGATCACGCGTGTGCGTCAGAGAGAGAGAGCACTTCTGTTGTGTGTCATAACTGCTGAGTTAATCGATAAAGAATTGTAATTGAATTGTAATTTTGTGATATGACAGTCTTGGCATTTAATTTGGCTGTAGGCTGAAATTATATTCAACCCGCCAAAGTGGCTAGTGGGAGTGGCTGCCTTACCCGCCACAACTGAAATCTACCCACATTTGGGGGGCTGGCGGGCTGGCGGATGTTGATGTCAAGCCCTGACTCTGACTTTATAACACACAATTCTGACTTTATATCACACAATTCTGAATATATCATGCAATTCTGACTATAACTCGCAACTGCAAGTTTATATCTCGCAATTCTGAGGAAAAAAAAGTCAGAATTTGGAGATAAAAAGTTGCAATTATCTTTTAAAATGTTTTATTCTGTGGCGGAAACAAGCTTCCATACAATAATGAGTCACAACATAGTCATAATTTGGAGATATGAAGTTGCAGTTGCGTGACGAGGTGCAATTGTGAGATGTGTACCCCTTTTTTATGTACAAGTACCAATGAAAATGAAAGAGATCATCCAGCAGAAATCATTGAATAAATTAATTAATTTAGTCATCAAAAAAAAAAAAAAAAAAAGCCCAATCAACCTCATCCTGCCTATAAAAGAAGAGCTCAGAGTACATTGCTCAGAAGAGTACATTGACTGGTCTGTTCAAAACATTTAATAAGATCTGCCAAATATCCCCAAAAGCCTTTTCCTTACAAGAATATCTAGGCTACTCCTCAGATTTGTTTTACTCTTTCATTAATATTCTGCTCTTTCAGCAAACAGAACGCTTCCTATTTATGTTACAACTTAAGCACATGCATACACAACCAAAGAATCCCTGCTGAGTCCCAGACGTAAGAGCTACTGACAGACTCCATCCTGCTGTGCTTGTTCATGATATCATAAAGCTCACACTGAGAACTAATGTACGTTAATCTTGTGTTGTCTCTGAATTTGTTAGAATCAGGAATGGCTCGACCTGAAACCATTTCTTTATTTGGACTTATCTACTCAAAAACAACATAGGCATGGATACATGCAATGTGAGCAGGAGCAAAATTGACCAGTTTTCCTCTCTTTCCACACTGGCCACTTCAAGCACTGCATATTACAACAAACCCTCAACCCCCTGAAGAAGCAATTCATTCTATAAAATATGAAAATCCTGGCACAAAATCCAATTTATCTTACAGAGACAACCTAATCTCCATTTACCTGCAGAAATCTACTTTCAGGCCCATAATATGTGAACCACTATGCAATTCTACCATTACAGGGTCAAAGGTGACACCAAAGATCCTTAACAGATCTAGAGAGGATTGCTTTGCGGAATCGGATTAAAAGAAGACGTAGCCAACTCCAATTAGATCAGGAAACCTCATGTCATCCTCTGTACTGACAAGGTCAAAAGAGTGAACGGAAAGGAAAAAGACACAACAGCTGTTAAGGCAGGTGAAAGTATGAATGGAACTGCACTTAAGTGAATCAGATTTTAATCAGGTTCAAAATCTGATTCGATCCTGATCTGATTGTAAATCTCAGTCAGTTGGTTATAATCACCCTTAACGACCAGATGACAGACTTATCTTGCTTATTAGATGGTTATTTACCAAATAAATAAATAAATGGACATAAAATACTGTTTTGAATGTCTTCCAACCATATGCACACAACTTATTTAAATGATGTGATTATAATAGTGATGACAATGACTAACTATAATAATAATAATAATAATAATAATTAATATATTATATATATATATATATATAAATAATAATACAGTATAAATTATTATGATGTGATTATAATAGTGATGACAATGACTGTAACTATAATAATAATAATAATAATAATTAATATATTATATATATATATATATATATAAATAATAATACAGTATAAATAATAATAATGTATATATAAATAATACATTATACATACATAAAAGATATCCTGTATCCTTCTGCTTATTTTTAAGCACATCTTTTGAGAACGTCATTTTGGTTCATCCTCTCAAATCAAAGAAAGGGATGAACAAAAATTACGTTCTCAAAAGATGAGAACGCCTTGTTGCTAGCCTTTTTTTTTTTTTTTTTTTACAGAACACATATAGCCTATAGAATATACAGAATGTCCTGTATATAGAACATATAGAGTATATAGAATGTCCTGTATATAGAACATATAGAATACAGAATGTCCTGTATATAGAACATATAGAGTATATAGAATGTCCTGTATATAGAACATATAGAGTATATAGAATGTCCTGTATATTGAACATATAGAATACAGAATGTCCTGTATATAGAACATATAGACTATATAGAATGTCCTGTATATTGAACATATAGAATACAGAATGTCCTGTATATAGAACATATAGAGTATATAGAATGTCCTGTATATAGAACATATAGACTATATAGAATGTCCTGTATATTGAACATATAGAATACAGAATGTCCTGTATATAGAACATATAGAGTATATAGAATGTCCTGTATATAGAACATATAGAGTATATAGAATGTCCTGTATATAGAACATATAGACTATATAGAATGTCCTGTATATTGAACATATAGAATACAGAATGTCCTATATATAGAACATATAGAGTATATAGAATGTCCTGTATATAGAACATATAGAGTATATAGAATGTCCTGTATATAGAACATATAGACTATATAGAATGTCCTGTATATTGAACATATAGAATACAGAATGTCCTGTATATTGAACATATAGAGTATATAGAATGTCCTGTATATAGAACATATAGACTATATAGAATGTCCTGTATATTGAACATATAGAATACAGAATGTCCTGTATATTGAACATATAGAGTATATAGAATGTCCTGTATATAGAACATATAGAATACAGAATGTCCTGTATATTTAGACATATATAGAATATACAGAATGTCCTGTATATGCGACATTTTGTATATTGGATAAGAAAATGTACAACTTTTTCTTTTCTTTTCTTTTGCTAGTTTTTTTCTTTCTTTTTTTCTTTCTTTCTTTCTTTCCCAGGAATTACATTTTATCCTTTAAAAATCCCCTAAAAACCTTGGATAATTGTTTCTTACACCATTTTATTGGAAGATACAACAAACATAGGCCTAATGTGCTTATGATTCTAATGATTCACAACTTCTTAGTTATACTTCTAAACCTTTGCTAAAGATGTAGTTTAGCACAATAAAACAATATGCCATGTAGCCTAAGTTCACAACAGAATTGTATTCTGTATTATACAGTATTTTACGCATTGGCAGACAGCTTATGTGTAATAAAGCCTGTAATAGTTGGCAGTCCAATCCCAGAAGCACAGCGCCAACCCTCAAACCCTCAGGTTTGGCCGCGATCACTAAATCTTAACAGTCTGTCTAATAAAGCACACTCATGCTCCTTCCTCAAATCTAATGTACAGTTTGATTTGGCAAAGCGCAGACGTTTCTATTTACACTTCACAAAAGAGAGCTTCATGGGTCTGCAGGAAGCCAGACTGGGGAGCTAATATTTAGAGACAATTATATTTGATTTCTGTATTTATCGAGTATAATTTCTAAAGGACGGTAAATCTCTTTAGTTTCAAACATGTGGAGCGGCGGTCAGGCAGAAGGCAGAAGGCAGCCAGAGGTCTATGGCTCTGTAGTTGGAACAGACCCCACATGAGAATGTAGTGAATTCTTCTGAAAGTACAGACAGCTCAAAAACACATATAGCCCGTATGAAATGGATATGATATGTAATGGATTAAATATATAAAGGTACACATAGAAAAACTACTAGCATTAGTTTTAAAGGGCCAATAAGTGTAAATATCTAGGTAACGCTTTGGCTCAAGGTGCATTAAATACTGAAGTGGTCAAATGCAGATGATCTACTGTAGAGAGAGAATCATTGCCATGACATTGGTACTCGCCTCTCAAAACAAATGACTTGATGCATTGACTTATAACATTAGAACACAGCATTGTAGTCAGAATATTTGAAGCTAATTCTCCCGTGATACACAAATGCCAATAAACTCATGAAGTAGAGCTTTTCTTCTGAACCATTGTGCAATTAATAAAGCATTAATTGCATCGACTGATGTCAATTTGATTTTGTTCACACATTTGCCATTAACTATGGACATGCTCTAATAACATTTAATATTTAGAAAGCGTCACACTACATTTTTGCCTTCATTATGACCAGTATATACACAAGTTAATAATAAATGAATGCCACTTGATATTTTCTTGATAATGTGATGTTGCGTGGCATTAAGTATCTAATTATTTTTAGTGGTAAATACCCCAAAATGACTCATATTCTGTAAACTGACATCAAAACTCACATACACTCACATGTATAAATGACATATTCTTTGTGACTGTACAGCTGGATTTGATTAGTTAACTTAAGGCGATGAGAACCTGACTCTTAAACAAAAGAAAATGTTAAAAAAAAGAAGCTATTTTCAAGAATTTATCACAAATAGCCTGCGACAACAATGCAATTTAATGAACCCAATTTATAATTCAAAGTGGCAGCAACTAGTAGGCTACTTTCCGTCTTCCATCAAGCCCAACATCACTGACAGACGCGTTCAGCAACAAAAACGCGACGATTGCTGACGTCACACTGTTGCGCGTAACTTAAGTACGGTAATCAACGAGAATAAATGATCGAATTAAATCAATGTGAAATTACCTTACTTAATGTGACTTATACATTCACCAACAGGCGTTCAAATCCACATCTCTACATCAGGAGGCAGTTGAGTTCTTACCTTCAGTCGGGCGCTTTCGAGTTGGAGAAAGACAAAAGGAGCACAAGCCGAGCGAATGGATTCAAACATCAGGAATCATGTACACTGGACTGTATTATCCCGAGTCATTCTTGGACTCGTGCACGCGCTGCTGGATGATCCAGAGCTCCTCCCTCTTACACCAGTGTCCTTCAGAGACCTTCCAGCCCACCTCACGCACACACTGATTGATTCGGGCTTCTGTGTCACCAGATAACATGGCACATTACACAAGCCCGCTGCAGAACAGTGTATTAGCAATTATAATATTCAAATCACAAAAGTTGTTGTTTAAGTATCTACACTCTAAAAAAAATGCATGCTGGGTTGTTTCAATGTAATCCATCTATCAGCAGAAAACACATTTGTGCATTAAAAATTGTGCGAGGAGTCGTGCGAAATAAATAACATTTGTGCATAAACTTAGAAATGAATTATTCTGAGGAAAGAAACACACACACACACACAATATATATATATATATATATATATATATATATATATATATATATATATATATATATATATATATATATATATATATATATATATATATATATATATATATATATATATAGATAGATGAACAGCATGGCAGGCAGGAGAGACATCTGTTGGCCTGTCACAGGGAATATATAGTGTCAGAGACAGGAAAATATATTACAATACATGTTTCATTCAGGGTGATTTATGAGATGTCTAAGAACAGAGGCCTGAATGTTAACAATCCTTGTGAAGTCAGTGCTAATGCAAAATGGGAGCTCTTTTCAGGCTGAAGGAAATATGTAATACAACTTTAAAAAAAAAAAAAAAAAGTATTTACATCTTAATTTATGTAAAATAATGCAGACGGCCCTACGAAAGAAAAAGTCTTGCTCCTGAGATGTGCTGAAAAATGATGTGAATCGTTTGAATGAAGTGAATATTTGCTTCCAGTCTGCATGGCCAATTTGCAGAGTAAAATCTATCCATACTTTGTTATAAAATTATTATTCTAAAATTCTAAAAATAATAATTTTCTGCTATCAACCGAGAAATAACGTATACCAAAAAACATTTGAAATTTTCCATTTACACAAGCCTGATTATATTTGCATACATTAATGATATAGAGCGACTATTAACCACTCCCAAGTAAAATGCATATAGACCCCAAATTGTTATATTATATATATATATATATAATTATATATATATATATATATATATATATATATATATAAAATATATATATACCAACACAATATTAGGACATAATATTATATATATATAAAAATATATATATAAAGTCAGGGCTGCATATATATATATAATATTAGGATATATATATATATATATATATATATATATAAGGATGGATGGATAGATGGATAGATGGATAGATGGATCAGCACAAACAGCACTGGATGCAATAGTTTCTTCATGTCTGAGCAGTTGTGACCCTGGAAGAGTAAAATACTGTAAATAATACCCTTAAAGATCGTATTTCAATTCTCAGATCCACAGAGCATTTCATTCAACTTTGTTTTCTGTTTCCAGATGATATACAGTGAAATATCACAAGCAATAATGCTCCTAAGTGTATAAAAGTAGAGTTTAAATTCTGTTTAAAGATGCAATGCCATACAGTAAAAGCCATACTACAATATGCCAGCCCTGACCCGCCTCACCCAGTTTCAGAGGCCGCTCTGATGCTGCTTAAGTCAGTACACTCAGAAAGAATCATCATTAACACACAAAACAATGTCATGTGTATTTATTGCTGCACACTGTAAATTCACACTCCAGATGTAGCTTCAGTGCCGCCACAACAATGTAAAAACGGTTACATTCACAGTCAAAATGGAGCTTAATATGAGTGAAATTCAATTTAAACACATTTGAAATTAGAAAACAAGAGATGTTGCCAAACATTCAAACAACAGCACAATTATCCGGTTATAAGTGCCAAAATGTAACAACAACACTGTAAAAAGTTAAGATGAACAAACTTTTAAGACAAAATAAAGACACCAGGTCCTGGCGGTTTTACTTGAGACAACTGTAACATCTACACACTGGCTTAGTAAGAAAGTCATGCTCTTGTCTAATTAAAGGGAGAGAGAAATCTGAAATCTGTGTTGATGTTTTGCTGCAGTATATGGCACACCGACTGACAGCTGTAGTGTACAATCAGCAAATCTCACAATTCGTGTCTCAGTCTTTTGAAAATATTCTCTTACACAAAAATAGTACTATTCGAGAACAATCCTTTGAAGCTGCCTTCAATGAGAACAATCAATTCATGTTTTCATTAAAGTCAATTGGCACTTCATAAGAGTCTGTATTAAAAGTTTCACAAAAGACTCATAGCATAAATCAACACACGTGATTGTCTTTCAAAAGAGCAAACAACTCCTGGTCACTTTCAGCACACACATACACTGGATTATGAGCCTCAGATTAAAATGACACACCTTTAAATTTAAAAAGGGGTAACGGGTAAATTTAAATTGGGTCACGGTTTAAAACAATAGCGAGATATGAATTTGTAATTCGTAAACGATTTTCCTTTCAAATGAAAACAAAAATGTCCATATCTCACTTAAAACTCAACAGTTTTAAACTGATAAATGTTGGTAATCTTTAAAACATTCTTCTGATTTTGGTTACAGTAAACCATAATAATCCCAACACAAACAATACTTTATTGATTGATTGCTCCAGTTCATTTCATTCTACATTCATTTGTGAAATGTAATCAGGTTTAACCAACTGCTGGTTTTATTAAAAGATGCTACACTCAGGAGGACATACTTTACCGTCTGTCATGAAGATCGTCGGGATGGTGGGCTGTCAAATGTTTCTGAAGTGGGGCTTGAAGCTCAGAAAGGTATCAGTTAATACAGAAAGCCTCTTGCAATATCCTTCAAGTCCTATGTGAAGATGAAAGCACCATGAGCAGTGATGTGAGGTTATCGTGTGCAAGACATCAGCCCTGCAGGTCAAATGTCCTCAGACACTGGCTAGAGCAGCAGTACGCTACAAAACTCACTGTGGTTCTGTGTAAGAAAACAGAAAATCTACTTTTAATATTTGCACATAATTTAAACCCCCAGTTTCACAGACAAGGCTTAAGCCTAGTCCAAAAATAAAGAGCTGTTTTAACGGAAAGTAACCTGCACTGACATATCTTAAAATATGTCATTGCCATTGTTTTGTCTTTTTTTTTTTATAAAGGCATGTTTATAAAAGCTACTTAAAATGTCCTAAATGCCTAATCCTGGCTTATTCTAAGCCCTGTCTGTGAAAACCCAATACGTTTCTAATTTTGAGTTTGTCCTTAATAAAAACCTAAATGAAAATGCTTGAAAGACACACACACACTTTCACATTTTTGCATAAAAGAGAATGCAATATTTTGAGGTATATTATTTGAAGTTTTAGATAAGTCAGAATGTGCGTTAAGGTGATGAAAATGTTGTTTTTGTAAAGACATGATCACACACAGTTTTTTTGAATTTTCAGAAATGCACTTTAAAAATAGATAACATTGGATGGAACCCAGCTGATAATATTATAATGTCTATAAGGCTCAGGTCCCTTCTTCAATGCAAATCTGTGAGATTTTTTTGGTCAATCAATATAGGTTTTTTATTGGCCAATGACGATATCTTACACACTCACTGGCCACTTCATGGCCTAGATTCAACGAGGTGCTGGAAACATTCCTCAAGAGATTTAGGTCCATATTGTCATGATAGCATCACGCATTTGCTTCAGATTTGTCGACTCCACATCCACGATGTGAATCTCCCGTTCCACCATGTCCCAAAGGTGCTTTATTGGATTGAGCTCTGGTGACTGTGGAGGCCATTTTAGTTTAGTGAACTCATTGTCATGTTCAAGAAACCAGTTTGAGATGATTTGAGCTTTGTGACATGGCATGTTATCCTGCTGGAAGTAACCATCAGAAGATGGCTGTGGTCAAGTGATGGACATGGTCAGCAACAATACTCAGGTAGGCTGTATCGTTTGAACCATGCTCAATTGGTACTTAAGGGCCCAAAGGGTGCCAAGAAAACATCCCACACACCATTACACCAGCACCAGCAGTCTGAACTGTTGATTCAAGGCAGGATGGACCCATGCTTTCATGATGTTCATGCCAAATTCTGACCCAACCATCTGAATGTTGCAGCAGAAATCGACTCATCAGACCAGGCAATGTTTTTCCAGTCTTCTATTGTCCAAGTGAGCCTGTGTGAATTGTAGCCCGTTTCCTGTTCTTAGCTGACAGGAGTGGCACCGCTGTCTCTTCTGCTGCTGTAGCCCATCTGCTTCAAGGTTTGACGTGTTGTGTGTTCAGAGATGCTCTTCTGCAGACCTCGATTGTAACAAGTGTTTATTTGAGTTACTGTTGCATTTCTATCAGCTCACATAAGTCTGGCCATTCTCTTCTGACCTCTGGCATCAACAAGGCATTTTGGCACACAGAACTGCCGCTCACTGGATAGTTTTCCGGACCATTCTCTGTAAACCCTAGAGATGGTTGAATCCCAGTAGAGCAGCAGTTTCTGAAATACTCAGACCAGCCTGTCCAGCACCAACAACCATGCCATGTTCAAAGTCACTTAAATCAGCTTTCTTCCCCATTCTGATGCTCAGTTTGAACTTCAGCAGATCATCTTGACCATGTCTACATGCATCGAGTTGCTGCCATATGATTGGCTGATTAGATATTTGCGTTAACTAAAAGCTGAACAGGTGTACACCTAATAAAGTGGCCGGTGTGGGACGATGTATTTGTGTGTAACTTGATAGGAAATAAATCTGTGAAATAAACATTTACACTTTAGATAGCAACTTTTTGATTCTATATATTCAATCATATTATAGTATTTTTCACCAATAAAGAAATTGTTACAAACATGAATAAAAAAGAAGATAATTGCAGATAATTAAACATTTTATTATCTGCCAGGCGAAAATCGTAAGCCTGATCACTTCCAAAAGTACACACACACACACACACACACACACACACACACCTTTCCTCAAACAAGAAATGTAGCATTTAGGTTTAGAGACTTTTCAAAACCCCTAAGACTAACAGTAATAGTAAGAACAACAGTAATAGTGATGCTCATCTTCCCAAAAAAAAAACTAATAATGTGTTATCAAAAACACAGAAAGCAACATTTTGGTATGGTTAGCTAGCTTAAGTGAAGCTATCTCACAGGGAAAGAGATGATGTTTTGAAAGAATTTTTATGAGCTTTTATTCCTGAACTCTCAAAATATGCAGATTAATGTGTGCACTACACATATAAGGGAGGTTATTTTACTCCCACAACATGCTTTCATAAGCATGTCGATGAAGTGATATTGAAACAGCTCACTGGTATATCTTCACAAAATGCACACAATACACACTAATCTGATGACCTGCGATTGAAAACAGAGAGTATAAAAGGTGAAACAGAAGCAAATGGAAAAGAATTGCCTTAAACAAATAGCTTTCCTCTCTTCCTCTCGCTCGCACATGTGCACGACCACCGCTCGTCTGCAAACGACAGCCGAACACTCAGGGTAAGAGGTAATTGGCGAGCGGATTAGATCTCTTAATGCACGTGAAGTAGCTGAGAGCAGCATTTGAGCAGGCTGATTGGGTTACGCTACTGGATGTTGATACCAAAACCACAGCGTTGCATTACAGATGAAACATGATGGGTTGTGGCGCAAGCACAGCTCATTTCAACCAATCAAACAAGCAGGAAGATGAGGAGATAGAGGAAGTGACAGGGGTCAGAGAGTGAGAGAGAGAGAATGAGAAGCCTTTTCTGAATGCAAGACAGCTGAGATGTATGAAAACGAGTATGTTTTTGGTAAATGAATATGCACATAACAGCAAATGCACATGCATTCTGGGCTTGACCTCCAAGATCAAGGATTTATGCTCAACAAGACCGCATTATGATGAAAAACACAGCAAAATGAATTAAGGAATTGTTGATTTGTTACCCAATGCTGTGCGGTTAAATGCAACGGCTGTTTTCAAACTTATTGGTGTGATTAATGTGTTGTTGTGCATAGCCCTACGCTCTCATTTTCTTTGCGTGTAACATGGCGGACGCACAAAGTTCAACGTTACG
This sequence comes from Paracanthobrama guichenoti, assembly GCA_018749465.1. Classification (NCBI taxonomy): domain Eukaryota; kingdom Metazoa; phylum Chordata; class Actinopteri; order Cypriniformes; family Gobionidae; genus Paracanthobrama; species Paracanthobrama guichenoti. The sequence goes on along the minus strand of CM031949.1, from coordinate 7,348,626 downwards.
CTTTTTCAAGAAATCACGGAAAGAGAAGGAGAAAAAGTACCATCTACAACTCTGCCTACTTCCCCTTTCCACGAGGAGACGGGGAGTGAAGCGGCACCTGAGGCTTCCTATTTCCAGGATATGCATATTTCATCACTGGACTGTAGTGAGATTTCCATGACACAAATCGCCACAATGCCAAATGAATTTCTCTCATTATAACAGTGGAAACAACTTAAAATACTCTGTCATTTATGGTCATAAGAGTTAAGATAAGAGTAATATGTCATTCAAAATTGTGTCTATTTTTATTTGCGTACACTCACAATAAAAACAAAACATTGTGCTTTTGTAAAATAAAGAAAACAAACAGGATGCCGCTTTCTGCTGTCCAGTTTCCTTTCCGTGAAGTTTGTGGAGCACATCACAAAAATGAATCGAAACTCAGCATATAGGCTACTAGCAAGCTCTTGCCTGTCAACTGAACTCTTGTTTTTGGCTGGTGCATAGATCGTCTCTTCTTTTACTTTTTCCTGGTGTGGAGGTTAGCAAACAAGAGTTGCATTACCGTGCACGCCCCCTTCTGGATTTGAGTGTGGATCGCCTGTGACTGACTGTGTTCGTCGTCTGACTGTATGCACCCGTGACTGTTCAGGACGATTACATGTACTGTTATACCCCTATACTTATCCATTTCTTTACGAATGCATTGTACTTGCAGAGAGACCCTGCCCACATACTCTTCGAATTGGCTGTGTTTTTTGATTGTTTTTAACGCGTCTCGTCGTTATGCCATGTCTAGTACGGACAGACAAATTGCTTGTCACTGGAATCTTATTGGATCACATCTGCTTGCTTAAGGCACAGTGTAAAGTGGAATTCCAAAACACACACTTGTGCTAAGATGTTTGCATCAGTACCTCTTGTGCACTCCTGCAAGTGCAGTCTCTCTGAGCGGGAACAGTTTGGTGTAGACGATGGTGAACATGGCCTGACTGCAGCGGTGACAGTGACCCAGAGGACACTGGACTACATCCAGCAGACTCTTGGGCAACAGGAATGGAGTCAAGAACTTCACATCTGCACACAAGACGGAAGAACACGAGAACAAAAAAACCTGAGGCTCCGTTCACACTGACGGTCCAAATATGAATATTTGCGTATCCGATTGGAATCTGATCTAAATTATGTACTGTCCACTCTGTGCATCGCAACTGTTCAGATCTGATTTGTCTGTGCCGTGGCGCTCTTTCCTTTTTGGCAGTGAAGTGGTGTTGGTATACCTACACCAAAAGACAATGTCTGATATGTTTCTTTTATGTGGCATAAGAAAGTGACTTGAAAATGAAAGCTACGTAGAGAGGACAAACTGAAATGGATTTCCAGAAATGTGATTGGAATTGTTGTGAATGGGTGAATGTAGATTTTTTGCCGTTCACACTTGCTAAATATGATCAGATTCACAATTGGAAATGCACAAAAATCATATTTAGACTGACAGTCTGAACAAGGCTTGAGAGGTCAGACAAAACATGTTTTAGTGGTCAAAAAATTTGGTTGGTAAATGTAAAGGAACCTGATGCAATTTTCATAGTTTTGTTTGTGACTCTTACACTTACCGGTCCAGTTGTGGGCCGCATGTAGGGCTCTGCATGCCAGCTCTTCCAGAGGCAACACACTGTCAGTCTCTGAGCCGACTGCCTTCACTTCAGAGGGCAGAGGAACAGTAACATCTCCCAGCGTCAAGCAGATTTGTTTCACATCGGAGATCTGCGCAGCTAGACCACATCTGTGCATGCATACAGATAAATAACCTTGTATGAACATTGACACATTAGACCAGGTGACCATCTGAAATAGCTAGGGATCAATCACACCAAATATCATGAGAAGCAATATATAGCCATATCAGAAACTGTGATACTTTCCATAATTTACTTAAAATATCAGGAAACTCTTGCATTTAGCCACCCAGACATTGTTTGATTCTTGTGCCAGAGTCGGTGCTCGGCTGGAACATCTGAGAATCTCTCTTAAGAAAATGTGCAGCAAAAGAAGAAGAGCGTGTTAAAAGTGTTAAAGACAGATTCAAGTTTATAGTTTATAGAAGAACTTTTTGTGAGATTTATTGTACCAAAGTGAATCTTGAGTTTTGATGTTTGTGTGAGCCAAGTAAACTCTTACATGTGTGAAAAAAATCTATGTTGTTTACTTTTAGATGGATGGAAAATCTGACCAAAGACTCTACACACATTTTCCACTAGTTTCTGCTGCACCGTTTGTCCAGTAGCTCACAGGGTCTGGAGTGCCACAATCTCAATGAGCTCCACTTTGTTGAATGTCAATCTATAATTATGTCAAACCTTCTATTTCACATTTAACCAGCTATAATGTCAGATAAATACATTTAAAAACAAAAAGCATAAGGCAAGGGAAATTAAATAGAATTCTCTTGTGCTGAATCTATTTGTTTCTTTATGTCTTTATAGTTGGTCTGGTAAAAATAACACATTCATTTCTGTGAATTTAAATAAACTTTAAAGTGTGGGGATAAACTGACTGCTCTCATATAGTATTGACAGAGAGTGAAACATCACCAAATACACCATATAAAAAGGCACAGCTAAATCTGACATTTATTATAATGGGTTTTTGCAAAAGGTTCACTTAAATTAAAATGTGTTGTTATATTTTTTTATATTTCTATAAACAATATTGTAGTCCTGTCAAATAACGATTAATTGCATCTCTAATACAAAAGTTTGTGGACACACACACACACACACACACACACACACACACACACACACACACACACACACACACACACACACAAATATTTACAAAAACTTTTATGTTGGATGCGATTAGTCGTGATTTGACAGCACTACAATATATAGAAAATTGCTGTCAACATAAAAGTTTGTATACACACACACACACACACACACACACACACACACACACACACACACACAAACACACACAAACACACACTTTTAATTTTTATAAATCTGACATTTATTATAATGGGTTTATGCAAAAGGTTCACTTAAATTAAAATGTGTTTAATGTTTCTATATAAAGATTTTCTATATATTGTAGTGCTGTCAAATCGTGATTGATCGCATCTAACATAAAGGTTTGTGTGTATATATACACATACAAACTATATATACACGCACTCACAAACTTTTATGTTAGATGCGATTAATCACGATTAATCGATTGATTGCTTTAATGAGCTTGAGTGAATACATGATGTTAGCTAACTGCATGATTTGTATTATCCTAAGAAAGCACGCAAGAACTGTACATCCTGACATATGTACAGATTACTCTAAATTGTAATGTAGAAACATGCATTTCCTGTAAAGCTGCTTTAAAACTATATGTATTGTGAAAAGTGGTATACAAATAAATGTGAACTGAATTGAATGTTCTGTCATTTTTAAATTATCAATAAAAACAGATGATAATTTGATAATTCCTTAATGTTGTTTCCGCATTCATTTGTAGATTCAATGTGAAAAATATATCCATGATTACAGATTTCAAATGTTAGGTGTGATTAATCATGAATAAATACAGAAATTGTGCAATTAATATATTTTATTTAATCGATCGACAGCCCTACTTTATAGACATTTTTGAAACAAAAAGTTGGGATTTGATAGCATATTACAACGACAGAAAATAACTCACCCACTGCAGCCGATGACTTTGTTATAAAGATACGATGGGAGAGCCTTCAGATGAGTGTTGTTGTCCACAAAGACAAACTGCAGCTCCACTGAACGCCCCAGATCTGACAGAAATATAAAGCATCAGTATATCGGCAACAACGTCAAAAAATTCAGCTGGTTCTCGTGAAATATAAAGTCCTCTGAAATCATAAAATAGCTGTGTATGAATAACAGAAAACCTTCCCCTTAACTGTTGCTCTCAAATATGCTAAAAATATTATTTTAAAAGATAGTTCGGGCCTTGGTTGAGCCGCGTTCAATGTCGTTATAAATTATTTTACAAACACCTCAAAGAGGTTTTCAATTAATACATTTTCACATTTTCATTGAATTTCTAAATAAAAGGCATAAACTGACCCCAAAGTTTTGAACGGTAGTAAAACTTGAACGCACTGTTTCTTTGGGTAAAAGCTTCAGCCATAAATACATAAATGTAATTGTATTGAAAATGTTACTGTCCTGACGTGAAGACATTATCATATCTGCTCACCGAGGGGCAGTGATGTCAGGCAGTTGGCGGCCATGGAGAGCTCGTTGAGGTCAGGCAGCAGACAGAGCTGGCGAGGAAGGTAGTGCAGCAGGTTGCGGTCTGCTGTCAAACACTGCAGAGACAGACACTGATGCAGACGCTCTGGTAAAGTCCTCAGGAGGTTCATGGACACGTCCAGAGTCTCCAGCTCTCTGAGATCTCCCAGCTCTAATAATACAAGTGAATATACATTTCTGTAAAAATTGGCATGACACGGAAGTTGCAATAGGACGGGACTTGATTTTGCCCATGGTGAATTGATTGCATTGTTGGATGGTCGTGGTTTGCTATTGGTCGATCTCATGTGAATGACCGGTTGTGCCGCCCTCGCGCCAGTAAACACGTCATCAGAGGAGAGATGTAGTTGCAAGAGGAAGGGGAAAAAAAAAAATAAATAATGATGTGCATCATGCACGGATAAATCATTTATAATAAATCAGTATTACATAAAACATCAAGGACTCACTTTATATTAGGTAGCCTTAACTACTATGTACTAACATTTAAATGAATAATTTGATACAGTGCACTTGTTGTGCACATACATGTTTTTACATTGTACTTACATTTTAAAAATTTAATTAATTTCTGTAGTTACATTTATAATTACACTGTTGATTCTTCCCTTACATCTAACCCTACCCTTAAACTTACCCATACCACCACACCTGTCCCTAACTTTACCCGTATCCCACCTCAATATCTGCAGAAGGGTTTTGCAGTACAATATGAACACAATAAGTACACTGTACTTATTTTTTGGTGTAAGTACATAGTAGTTAAGGCCACCTAATGCAAAGTGGGACCAAAATCAGAATTGTCGATTTTTTCCCATGCTGACTGTAAAGTTTCAAGTAAGAATCAAGAAATAGCAGGCTATAATAACTAGGGTTGTCAAAATTAACGTTAACGAATGCAATCTTTTCAGTTTAACACGTTCAAAATATTTAACGCAATTAACACAGTATCCGTTTTTTTCCCGATATCCTTCAGCTAGCGTTACATTATGTGATCACGCTCTTATTCACGCAAATGCTTTTAAATCATTCCACGTGTCTGTGAATCTAACCCTCTGGTGCTGTTGGGTCATTTTTAACAATTTATTTTTTATTTTTTTAGAATTGTTTACTTCATCTGAATGGTACGAAACTTGGCAAAGGTTTTGGCATTTGCTGTGTGAACACACACACAAAAAAAACATGGACATGATTTGCGTATTGTATTGTTCGTGGTTAACGCATTGGAAATAAATGGGAAACTAATTGGTACTGCGCCCAAACAAAGTCTTACTGAAAGCTCATTGGGATATCTACCTCAAATTTGGAACACAGCTTGTTTAGATTTATGGCTTTCATTTTCTTTTAGTTTTAGAGTAAAACATGTTTTGGAAAGAATATATGTCATATAAAAATTGAAAATGTTATTTGTGTGCATTTTTTAATAACAATAAATGTAAAATTGTAAAACTTTTATAAATAATCACCTTAGCAATAATCTGCCAAGTGTCAACTTTAAAAAGAGACCAAACTTAAGTCTGTGCTCCAAAGCATTCAAGATTTATGAACGTTTAAGTTGGAAACTTAAGTTGGAAAATTTAAAAGTTTAAGTTGGAAAATTTTCAGGTCTATGCTCAAAAAGTGTATATTTCTATATATTTCCTATCTGTTAGATCAAATATTTAAAATATACTGTCTTTATGTTGTTTCTACTTTAATTTGGAGATTACTCCCGGTTTCACAGACAAGGCTTAAGCATAGTCTTAGACTAAAATGCTTGTTTGAGCTGTTTTAACCCTTTTTTCCCTTTGACCAAATGGCATGAGACTTTGTACTGTTGTCAACACTCTCTAGATCTACAAATAAAAAAATAAGTTGGATTGATATCTGTTTTTATGTTAGTGTGACAAAAAAAGTCACACTCAGGGTAGACCCCGCTTTAGAAAATGGACAAAATTCATCCTCAAAAACAGAAACAACACAGAACACGCATACAGAAATGAAGTGGCACTCTTCCAACAATGCATAAAACATCCACAATGCAAAATGATCATGCTCACACACACACACACACACAGGAATACATTTGTTATTCAGTTCATTGCATTTTGATGTTCATGTTGTGTATTTTTTACTCAATATGCAATATAACTGTTCATTTCTGTTATTTCTTGTTCTGTTACAGTATGTAACTGAAGTGTAGAATAAATTTGTAGAATTATAAGAAAATCAATGTTTGAAATAAATGATAAACTCTAAAGAACTTTTCCAACTTTCCTCTTGTTCAGGTTTGATTCTAATCATAATGTAACATCATTGGAAAAAAGATTTTTTTAGTACAAAAAATGCTAAACTTTGACAAATTAATTTTAATTGTTATAATTGTGATTTCATAACATTTAGATATGAATCCAACTGAAAAATACTTGTGAAAAGATGTCTTTCAGTCAGTCAAATAGCACATTGCAAATAGTGGAGCTCTGCAGCCATTTAATGGTAAAAGTCTTTTTATTTTAAAACTGTATTTTCCAAAAGATGGGCAAAAATCTTACATTAAACCATGTCAAATTGTCCATGTTATCCCCACGGATGAAAGTTAGACATTTGGGTCTTTTATAAATTGAATTTTACATAATAAACTGATTTTGTTATTTTGTTAAATTACAGTAAAATTACATTTGTTCTAAAAAAAAAGACCCCAAAGACCCTGAGTGTAATTCCCAAACGAAGACCGTAGAAGGGTTAACTGAAAGCAACTTGCACTGACAGATCTTAAAATAGGTCAGTCTCATTGTTTTGTCTCAAGATGCACACCAGGAATGTTTTTAAGGCACATTTATAAAAGCTACTTAAATGCCCTAATTGAAATAAGGCCTTGATCTAAGCCCTGTCTGTGAAAACAGGCCTAAATGTGAAACTATTACAATATAAAAATATATCCAAAATTGTGGATAAAATATTAGGTGCGATTAATTAATAATTACAGAAAACTGTGCAATTTTTTTTAAAATCAATTGACATCAATAATAACCATAGGAAGTGCTTTTATGCCTTCTGCTGGAAAAAGATGATACATTATGTGATATTGAAAAGGAATCATAATTGTGCATAAATACAAAAATCACACTTCTTTCCAACATGTGTGCAATGCATGTCACTATATAAAATACGCTAGAAACTGTTGTAACAATGCACTGTAAAACACTTCGTTTGGAACAATTCTCATATGATAAATTAAAGCCATGAACAGTCTCGGCTTCAGATGAAACATTACCCAATTAAAATGGAAAAGAGCAATAAAAGACTGATATAAAACAACTGCGTGTTTTGAAGCAAAGCGTTTAAAGAGAGTGTCAAAGAGCTTAGTCATTTTCCCACAATCTCTTTATGAAGTTTTATTCCTCAGAAACATTTAAGTGTCATGCTGCATAAACATTCTTCATTAAATGAAGTTTAATAACTGCAATATGCACTGAAGTTTAAATGCTTCTGGTGATGCAGTTTCCTCATACTCAGCTGGTGAGTGAAGAAATGATTTGATGCAGTTAAAGCTGCTCAAGAAAATGCTTTATGTTACAAATAACGTCCATGACAGATTAAAAGGGCTGTTTACCTAGAAATATTGTTAATTATGAAGTTGCAGCACTGCTGACATTCCTCTTTCGCATTCTTTAGAAGTTGAAAGAGAGAACTCTTGGAACCTTTTGTAATAAAATAATTATTATTCTATTATTCGATCTTTCTATGCATAGAGGAATTGGTCATCACAATAATCAGTAGCAGCAGCTCAATCGTTCTTAGTTTTTTTTAGACAAATGCTGACAAATGAGCATGACTCGCCTTGCGGGAGAAATTTCAGTTGATTGTTGGCCAATCGCAGATGTCGCAATGAGCGCAGTTGACCAATCTCTGGGCAGATGATTTGAAGAGCGTTGTCACTCAGGTCCAGTGACTGCAGCTTCACAAGGTTGCCAATTGCTGGAACAACAACATAATGTATCATGCAATGCATAATGTATCTGACATCAAAATATTGATCTATACAATTATAAAATTAAACTACCTTGAGGAATTATTGCAATATTGTTGGAGTGAAGGTATCTTAAGAGAGAAAGAGAGAGAGAGAGAGAGAGAGAGAGAGAGAGAGAGAGAGAGAGAGAAAAAAGGTTGTGGGATTACATTTCATAATATTATTTGGTTGCACTTTTTTACAGTACGTGCACTTACAGTGTACTTACCTAAGAATGTACTAAAAGTTTAGGGTTAGTACCTAGTTATTACCCAGTTATTGTAAAAACTATAATAAGTACAAAGCATGTACATGGGGAACAGGACTGTGAAATAAAGTGCTTATTTTTTTTCTTATTTTTCATCATGTAGTCAAATATAATTTGACCAATCTCAGACTTTGCCCATCCAGTCATCTAGTTATTATTTATGGGTGTGTAAGAAAGCATCACAATGACTCAGGGACCTCTACTGGACAACAGTAATATTACAGTTATACAACACAAACTGTCCATTGTTATAATTACGCCATACATAAAAATCAGAAGAGTATAACAAAGATAAATACTCACAATTCAATCAGGTTGGGAAGCTTCTGAGCCAGATTCTCCGGCTGACAGGAGGAAAACAGTATCAGGATAATATAGGCAAAATATATTTACAATATTTCAATACAGGGCTGAATCAAAACTGAAGACTAATAGCACCGAGACTGAGAACTTACAAGTGTTGTGAGGGAGTTTCTCTTCATGAAGAGACGCTCCAGGAACTGCATCCCTTCATCTTTGAGGAGCTCGACAGGGAAGTTGTTGAGGTTTCTGTAGTTCAGGAAAAGATTCTTGTGTCGCTCTTGTTTGGCCATAAAAATTGCAGCATGGAGTTCAGAGGCCATGGCTGTGAGAAACGTCTTTGCTTGAGAGAGTTTTCCCCTCTTTCAACTTATACTTTTACATTCTGAAAAAAAAAAAAAAAAAAAAAAAAAAAGTTTTAGTAAATCAATCAATTAAAACATGTCTGGTTCATATTCACCCCAAAATCAAATTACAGATATAATGAATTATTATATAAAAGTATAAGAAATAGTAGTAGCAATACTGGAGCACTCACTGTTCTCTATACTGATTTTAATGGGCCAAAGGATTTGCAAGAGAGAAAAAAAAATGCTATTAGAAAAACCCTCACAGGCAGTAACATATGAAAACAACTGGTAGTATAAAAGCATTATGTAATGTCAAATACCAAAATAACACTAACAGTATGAACCAAGACGAGCTCAGATAATGATGCTGTGCTGTGCTGTCAGTCTGATAACACACGAGTGTAAATATAAAGGGAAGTCTGTGCTGAACTCTATAATTTCTGGCCGGCTCTTAGACTGCGTGAAATATAAAACGGACACAGTAATGATTATCATTAATGAATTGCAACTTACATTACATCCCTGTTGTTTATGACATATGAAATGGTCCCTGTTTAAAACCTCTGGAGTTGTTTGTGTACCGCACTGGCCTTCCGTCTGAGAGCAAACGCGTCACTGGATACGGGGGGAGAGCATCATGGGTAATGTAGTTTATGTTTAAAATGTAGTACTGACGTTAGTTCTTTTCTATTTGTAGTAATGTTAATTATAAATTATCTCTAAAAGATGTTATATGTTCTTTCACACACAGAAGCAAAATGATTAAATATGTGATAAACTTCTTTTGCATGCTGATATTACATTCATAAACATTTGTACATACATACATAATACGTCGTTGAAGAAATCATTAAAGTTAATTAATAACAAAAAGAAATCTTAGATTTTTATAATGTAATGTCCCCACTGTGCTTCCACAAATTCAGTGAATCTTGAATGTGTCCATATAGGAAAAAGGAAGAAATATTCGCTTGCTGTTTTTTTTCTTGTCTTTTTTTTTACCCTTTACCATTCAGATTGACATCCATCCTTTGAAGCATTCTTTATTACTGCATGTTGAAACCACATGACTCATTTGGTTCAATAATAATAAAAAGGTTAATGTAGTTTTCCTTACATAAAAGCTTCTCAAGCTGCTAGACGCATCCACCTCACTATAATAATATAATACATAACATAATACATATAATATAGTTTTACTTTTCTTAAGAAATATGTCAAAGCAGCCATTTAAATACAGTTTGTTTTAATTATTATTTACCCAAATTCATATTATCAGTAAAACCAGAAATCATAAAGCTACTTGTCATAGTAATACTAATATTATATTAATAATATATTGTAAAGTATGGTTTAATTATACATTATGAATGACAACTGTGATGCTTTTGATGCTTTTTTGAGTCCACTATTACAAACAATATGTAACCTGCTCATTATTGACAACACATTATTGTCAATGATGAGCAGATAGCTCATCATTGACAACACATTATTATGAAAAGCTACTACTACCAATATTGATATTTATTTATAATAAAGCTTGATTTAATTATTCACGACATAACTGACAAGTCCATGCTGACATGCAATTTATAGCAAATGCAGGTGAAAACATTATTTAAAATATTTATTAATAAGCTATTAATACGCATTATGACAGAATTGAGTTTACAGTTCATTCATTCAATACTTAAAATGCACAAATAGACATCACAAATCTATTCATCTGGATTTATTATATATTTTTGAGCAATGCTCCACCATAAATACAATATGTTAATCTTCTCCATTCAGATTCCTCCATCCATTTTTTTTTTCTTCTCAAATGCATACAAAAGAAACCAACACAAATAAAGTTAATAAGTGCCTTTTTTAATCAGAACAGCCAGGTTTGAACAGACTTGGACCACAAAACTTTTTCCATTCTCCCTTCCCCCATTCTGGATCTGTAACCCCTTTATATAACCAACACATACATATCGAACACATCTCAACAGTTCACTGAACAATCAAACATTTTGCTCCACTAGCATCAAGGAGTGAAATTAAATAACATGCAACACAACGCAACCCTTCTTCAGGTTCTAGATGGTGCCATCAGATCACAAACACCTCCAATGCTCCCTCAACCCTCACGGATCAAACACCGCACATCTGGACTTCAGTGAGATGATGGAGAGCAGCAGTTTTCAGCAGCAGGGTAGAGCGAGCGGCGAGGAGCAGGTCATTTCCTGTCCTGTTGACGCCCACTCAGAACCTTCAGCCCTGAGAATATCTAGCCCATAGTCAACAGATCTGTACTGAGAAATGAACCATTGGTTGGGTGTTACAAGTCCGAGATGGACAGAGAAGAGCATTAGGATGGTGATCTTGGACAATCATTGATTAACAAATCTGAATTATGAAAAATGCAGAAAAAAAAAAAAAAAATGTGGGGAGGAGGGCGTGATGTGGTTATTGCTATATGATTGTTGTTGGATTTGGATCTTTTTTTTCTCATTAAATCTGGCGAATTTCGCCAATTTAAACATTTCCCTTGTATAAAAATGTTTAGTGAAAATTTACAAGAATATCTTGAATCTGGATTTACAAAATTTGTATTTAATCAGCCCAATATCTGCATGAGTAATATTTCGCTATGAAATACGATATGGGAAAAAGCTATTGGCTCATAAACCAGTAATGTCAGCTAACACTTCTCCAACCATTTATCTTTATATTGCATCTGCTCAATTTGTTTTTAAATTATGCTAAAATGTTCTTGTGTTGATCTTTTGTCTGGGCTTTTAAAAAATTAGTTTTCCAAAGTCAGCACAAAACTTATGTACATTTGATGCACCTGACAAACAGCAAAAACGTACAGAACATTTGGTTTCTGACACAAGTACTCCAATGAATGTATAATGAAAACGTAAAATGCCAACAGTGGGATTCAGAGACATGACAGGGAGAGGAGATCAGAACCATTATATCCTCAAAAATAAATCCATTTGAATTATTCCATCTATTGACTTTTGCCCTCAAGTTAAAAGATGGATAAATGAAACATCAACAACATTCCAGCACATTTGGAGTCAACTGTCAGACCTGTTCTTGTTTTAATAAATAATAAACAAATTTAAGCGAGATCCGATAGGAAAGAAAGCAGCTAGTCATACAAAATGTCCATAATTCGGTAATTTCTCCACTCCGAGATTGTGGTTTGTAGCGTTTATGAGGTTTTACCCAGATACAGAGAGCAGTAATATTGTCCTTTTCATGAAAAAGGTCAGATGTACTTTATATACATGTACATAAAAAAAAAAAGAGTGAGGTAGATAAATGTCTGAAGGAAAAAAAAAAAAAAAAAAAGTCCCAATGTCACGAAGAAAAAAAAGCATATAAAAATATCTAAAATGTTACACTTAAGGGGGTTTACAGTGATTATAAACGCATCACAAAAACAAGAGAGAGGAAAAAAAAGAAACTAAATAAATAAATGAAAATAAAAAGGTCAGGATGGGGGAAAAAAAAAAAGTGAGTTTTTCCTTTGAAAAATCTTTCCAAAACAAAAAATAAAAAGTCCCAAAAACTGGCGCTCGTAGTCAAACCTGTATCTTAAATGTATATAAGTGATCTATGTTACAAACACAGCTTCTGCATAGAGATATGCTGAATCATATCTGTATATGTATCGTTGTTTATCAGGCTCTGCTTGGAAGAAAGGAAATGCAGAGTTTATAACATTTACAAAGGGCGGCAGGATCAGTCACAAATAAGGCTGAACAATTCATCGAAAGTATCTTCAAGCGATGAAATTAATTCAAACTTTGCCAAATTTTTTGTCATATCTTGTCGGTTACAGAGGAATGAATAATGAGACGACAAAACATTGGAGTCTGAGACCGAAACTTGTAGGAGTTTGACCTGAGAGTATTTGTTGCGCATTAATGTGACAGAGACACAGTGTTCAGCTGTTATAGATTCATGTCGAACGAGGTGCCGCCATTAATGGCATGAAGACAAGAAGTGTGTTCGATTCGGAAGTGTGTTCAATTCCCGGGTTTGCTTTTAAAAGAGACAGAGTCCATCAAAAAAGAAGGCATTAAACAACTTTACATTGGAAAACTCAACTGTTAGATTGAACCTAGTTTTTTTTTTTCTCATTTTGCTGAACTATAAGCATCATAAAATGGACTGTAGTGGAAAGGCAAAGGATTACACCTGAAGAATCTCTTTACAATTTTACAACCACAAAAGAAAAACAAGAATAAAATAGCAGCTTTTTTCAGCACAGACATATAAATGATCAATCTGAACTGTAAAAAAGGTACAAAAGTGACCGACAAACGATGCACACGCTCTGTGGTCTGAAGTACGTCTGAACGACCAAGCGAGAGAATTGTTGTGAAAATTTTAAATCTTTTGAGTTTCTTTTTGACCCAATTCCCTTTTAAAATGTTTCTTTGCTATGTAATATCTGCATTTATACTGCAACTTTTGCATTATTTAACCCGAAATGCAACTAACCCAGAGCAAGAAGACAGAAAAGTGTGAATCAGGGAAATGTCGCTCTATTGATTGTGTTTTAAAGTAAAAGATGCTTTGGATCGTCAGTGTAAAAAACATATGCGGACATTTTTAGCATATTTTGGGGGACATGAACGCGCGGGGAATTAGACAACAGCATACAATTTGGCAACATCATAAAGAGATTTGGCAGATTCGTGAATTTCTTCACTAATTTTTTCAGCCAGATGATTTGGAGAGAATGGAAGCCAAAGATCTCCGTATCTAGATTGAGTTGGGTCTTACTTCTAAGATGGGCGGAAGAGGAGCTCTCACACCTTTCTGTAATCTAGACGCACGTCTTTGGAAACAAAGACAAGAGAAAGTGCTTTGATGTTGGATTCGCTTAGAGATATGCAGAGCGTTTCGTAATAATGCCACAGTACCACTACTGGCTCTGATAGACCTTCAAACCAGTTTTGGAAGTTTAGAAAAGTAACAAAACGTAACAAAAACAGTCAGCCTATTGAGTGCGAGAGTGAAGGTCATGGTTTTTCAGTCAGTGATCCAGTCTGCGGAAATAACAAATGAGTTCATGTCAATCAATTCAACGATTCAATCGAAATACACAAAAAACAAAGGAATTCAAACTTTGTCCGTTGAGGTATGATTGAAAAAATTGATTGCCTGGACTCTCAGTTTATACCATTTTTTTTCTTTCTTTGTCTCTTTATTTTAATATTTCTTCTCAGGAGACCACACAGTGGCTTGACAGACAGAGACATGTCCATGTGTCTGGAAACATCAGGTGTCGGACCGTTGATCAGCAAGCCGACGACTGGGGCAGAGGCAAGGCACGCTCGTTCTTACGGCCCCCGTTCATGTGAGCGTAAGGCTGGGACTCGTCAAACGGGCTCCGGAGAACCATGGAAGGCCCGTTTGCCGCCGATGCGGGGAGCGGGTGCTTGTCCGTGGAGCTGGGGGAGGAAGGCGGTGAGGACGGGCCGGCCGGAGTGGCGGAACCCTGGGGCGCAGGGGCACACTGTTGGGGGGAGGCCAAAGAGGGCGCGAGGGGCTGGAGGCTGGAGGACGGCTCCAGAGGAACATTCTCCATGGTTCCTACGTTCTCCATGTCCAGCTCTTCCGTGTCGGGAGGTTTGTTCTCCTCGCTGTAGAAGAAGCTTGTCTCCTTGAAGCCCTCCTCTAGGTCGTCCTTGATGCTGCTGATGATCTCCAGGAAGGACGGCCGCATTTTGGGGTTGTACTGCCAGCACATGCGCATCAGCTCAAACCTGGAAGATCAAACAAAAAGCGGAGCAACATGATCTTCAAGAAAACATCTGAAATAGTTGTGTTCAGTCCAAATAACTGGCTGATATTTGGCCATTTTGAGATTATCAGCTTCAGGTGACGGCAGGGTGTACTGTATGTGTCTGATAAATAGAGGAGTTAAAATAATAATAATAATAATAATAATAATAATAATATATACATTTTTAGGAATTTATATATTAATTTCAGCGAATATTGTGTTAAAAATTGCTATAGTTAATTTGTATTGAAAGTATGTGCAATAATCTCACCTTTTCAATTCCAATTTCCATTTTAAAATGTCTGTATATATATATACACATATATAGATAGATAGATAGATAGATAGATAGATAGATAGATAGATAGATAGATAGATAGATAGATAGATAGATAGATAGATAGATAGATAGATAGATATAGACAGACAGACAGACAGACAGACAGACAGACAGACAGACAGACAGACAGACAGACAGATAGATAGATAGATAGACAATATATAGATTCCCTTTTAAAAATTTATTCATGTAAATATTAAAATGTACTGTATATATATTATTAATGTTAAAAATATTAATTAAAATGTATACACAATTTATCTCTATCTATCTATCTATCTATCTATCTATCTATCTATCTATCTATCTATCTATCTATCTATCTGTCTATCTATCTATCTATCTATCTATCTATCTATCTATCTATCTATCTATCTATCTATCTATCTATCTATCTATCTATCTATCTATCTATCTATCTATCTATCTGTCTATCTGTCTATCTACCTACACACACACGAGAACATTTTGGCCGTTTGTCATTTGGACAGACTACACTGGGGGTTGTAATAATAGATTTTATGACCCCGTCTGTCAAAATGACGGACAATGTGAAATTGCATGGATACAATGCAACTATATACATATGTACATACATAGATATAGCATTACTGAATATTGTACTATTTAATATGATTGTCATAAAATCACTCATAAGATCTTGTTTATACCGCCCACGCCTACTTGGCACAGCTCTGAACAACAGGTGGCAGTGTGACAAATCAGAAACATAAACATGCATGCTATCAGCGGTTATGTCCTAAACACAGCTGCAGTGAGCTCATGGTGAATGCTGTGACCTCTTTACTACACAGCAAACACAGAACTGTGATGAAATCACACTGCAAAGCTGGAGAGCGCTGTAAAGGAGGCCCGAGAGCACCAGCGAAGGGGAACTGCTACAGTTACGGAGAGAAAAAAAATAAATAAATAAGACTACGATCTCGCTGACACTTGAGCATTCCAGTTCACCATTTTAATTATACACAAACAGGCTAAGAATACCAGAGGAGTCTGCTGAAATAAATACTCGGATCCCTGTGCCAGCTCACACACTAGTGGAGTAACACACACCATTAGTCTTACAAACACCAGCGCCGGCTACACACCAACACACAGCTAGCGCAAACATCAGCTGACAGTTACAAATACCCGTGCACCACATACACAAACATTCACACCAGCATATCCAAGTGCGGTATTTTCACCGTCTCTCTCTTACACACACACACACACACACACACACACACACACACACACGCTTTTGGCTCTCCAGCTGTGAGACAGAGGGATTGGACTCACTGCCCTCAGAGTCTCCAGCTTGTTTTTCCTGCATAGCACTAAATGAAGTTTCCAGTGATGGGGAGGTTCAGTCCGATTTTAGCACCTCCAGTGTTAAAACTGCTTTAGGAACTAGACTAAAGCTTGCAGTAACCTTAGAATGTTTAAGGGCCAACAACAGAATATGGATTTTTCAGAGATATGATGAAAAATCAAGTTCAAAAGTGAGAAGATCTTAGACTTGTATTGGACACATTTATGTTGGTTTCACACATTTTGGAAATATAAACAATAATATATAATCATTTAAATATTCCATCCATCCATCCATCCGTCTGTATGTAAATTGTTAAATTATATGTTGTTAAAAGGCAAAGTTGAGTAACCATAAAGCAAATTCATTTTTTTATTTTAATCTTTATTTTCAAAATGATTTCAAACATTTTTAAAGGTAAATATTATTCATTTCTGAATCATGAAAATTATTTTATTTTATTAAGGTTATGTAATTTGACCTGACTAACCTCAGCTTTTAATATTTATATATATTTTAATTGCTAACATTGATACTGCAGCGTCCTTATAATTTATCATATAATTAATATTTTATTATATATAATTATACTTAAAATATTCAGACAGCTGCACCACATCTTTTACTTTTTACAAACCCCAAAAATATTTAAATGAATTCAACTTATTCAATTCAACAAAACTTGAAAAAAATAAAATAAATAATTATATAATATATACACACACACACACACACACACACACACACACACACACACACACACACATCAACATTTTATTTCTGTGAGGAACAGGATATTAGCAACAAGAAATAACTGGACCAGACTTTATTTTATGGATGTTCCAAAAAGGAGACAGGCAAAAGTAAGAGAGGGATTGCAAAAAGAGGTCTTGGTAATGTCAGTCGAAAAATAAAGTCATTTAGGAGGTGGAGCAAGTTCTTTTGATAACACTTTACTTAAAGCCTTTATTAATGCATTAGAAAATTATTTTTAATGCATTCATTATTATGCCTTGTAATTCACCTTGTAATGATAATAGTAACCACCGTAATAATACATTATAAAGCTTATCTATTCACTGAACACACCTTTATAAGTATAATGCATTAAAACAAACAATTTCAGATGTAACAAGGAATCTACAAATATTATAATGCATTTTAACTTCTGGTTATTTTGAAAAGATATAATGCATATAACATACATTATACAGAAAGGCTTTTACTGTTCTTTTATTTTTATGAAAGTTTACAAAGTATTACAGAATCTACATTTTAGAACAGACCAAATTTCCTAGTAGGAGGCACCGGCTTTTGCTTTTTTTGGTCTATTTTATTAAAAATATCACATTGCCTGCATGAGCACCATTGCTCAAAGCCTTTATTCCAATCACTACCCTGCACGTAATTTCCACTTTTAATCTAATAACTGGACGTGCTTTAGATGTTTAACTTGGTTGACCGTTGTCACTGTAGCATGTACCAGCCTGAAACTCTCCCACATACCCTCCTCCACTCCTGTTCTGGCAGCTTTAAAGACCACTTCATCCTTCCCGGCACTCTCTGAAAAAGTGTTAAAAGGTGCCAAATGTCGGCCAACTACAACAAAGACCCTAAACCAGAGTGCCTTGAGATGAAAATGAGGCACAGGCCAATGCAAACTATTGTGCACTTCCCGTCAATGGACAGTGGACTGAGATAATGCTGTTGCTCTCGAAACAAAACATCATTGTTCATTTGTTTCACCAATAAGCATGGCTTGAGAAGCTTTATTTTAATTTTATTTCTAAACGTATATAATATTGTCATATTTTCATAACTCTATATATATATATATATATATATATATAAAACTATATAAAACTATATATATATATATATATATAAAACATTTTCTTTTCTTTTTTTTTTTTTATTCTACATATTATATGGTGTATATAATACACACACACACACACACCTTTTTAAAATGGATTAATATGTAGAAATGTATTGTATATATATAGATATAGATATATAGATTCTGTCTGATATAAAATTAAATTATAAATCACCCTAATTTAACAGATTCATTTGTAATTTATAAGATTAAAAACATAAGCTGTGGTTGACAAAAAAATAATGGTGTTAAATGGCCAAATGGGAATGTAAATTATCACTGACCTCCAAAACTAGCTTTCCATTCTTTGTACCACTTTCTTCCCAAGACACACACACCTATCTACCATACCTTCCCGATAATGTTATATTATTAAAAATGTGGCGTCCCTGAGTGCTCGTATTTCACTGCCAGCTCTCACACTTTAGATAAAACACGGACTTGAAGCCAGACACAACCTAACTCAAACCACGCCAAAGAAAACCCAGAGCTTGGAGGCTCTTACAGATAAACAAATTATACTTAAATTTAGCACACAGCACCCACGGGAAAAGCCTTAGACTTGGTCGTTTTAAAATCCAGAACAAATAATAGCCAAAGTCAAAAACTGTTTGTTAAATACCATTAATTCTCAAGCTAATCTAAATGTTTATGTCAATTCTTGTTTTCAGCTTTGTGACATTACCACCTGAATCATACAGTAGGTGGCAGACTTTCTACTTTTAAAAGGATAATTCACCATCATGTCCTTCCAAACACATATGAAAACTTATATCAAGCAATTGCCACATCAAAATGTTATACCAGGTTTGACATCTAAGATAGAAAGATACATTTTGGTCTGTTTTTCTCATAAAACTATCATATAGATTCAAAAGACTTAAGTGCACAAGTTATATGGATCACTTTAATGTTTTTTTTTACTGTGTTCCATTGAAGTAAGTCAAATAAATGCATAAAGTGAGTGAAAGATGACAGCGATCGGCCGAGGTGAATGAAGTGACTTACAGCATATCAGGGCAGTTGTCTGGTTTGTCTAGCAGTCCTCCCTCCATGACAAACCGCAGTACCTGCTCATTGGACATGCCCTGATAGGGCTGCTCAGCCAGGGTGGCTATTTCCCACAACACCACCCCGAAGGACCTGCAAGAAGAGAACAGGTGAGAACAGTTGGAATAGATCTACATACATTGATAGTGACTAGGAATGTCCGTTTACATAAATTCCCATAATCGGCTGTTTAAATTAACGATCAATTAATCGCTAACCTTAACCTCTTAAATCCAAAGCAGGGGGCACTTGTCACGTTACTTAACAACCCACACAAAATAGGTGCCATTGTAAAGATTAGAAGCTTGGCTTTATAGTGAATATAGGGAATATGACCATCACTTAACAAGTGCTTCTAAATTTGCTAACAAAATAGAAGTGTTCTATTGACATAGTGTGAAAAAATAATTGCTTTACATGTGATCTGTAAAAACCTTGTACATTAACAGATAGACTTGTATCATAAATCATCGACTAATATAGCAGAATATAACAAGCATACCTTTCACTTAGGCCCTGTTTATACCTGGTATTAAGATGTGTTTTGTATGTACTTTTATTGTGCCGTTTACACGTTAAGTAGTTCTAATTGAAGACTTGAAGAATGAAAGCTGTATCATACAGCCTATTTGGAAACATTTGAGCAATATCAATATATATAAATGACTCTATATCTATAGATGGGCTGCAGTGTTAATTTTGCATGAAAAGATTGTATGTGTGTTTTATCAACAAAAAAACAAACAAAAAAACAACTTTTTTTTTTTTAATAAGCTGTTTTCAAGGGTTTTCCAGGACTTAAATTACAAAAAGTCACTTTAAAGTACTTCAAGCACTTTAAGCACCTTGAACAAACCCTGTCATTTGTCTACAGCACGTTTTGCGCATTGGACATAAATGCCACATGCCTTGGTTAAATCAACCATCGATAAGTAATCGATCGTCGATTAATCGTTAGCATCCCTAACAGCGACCGAAGTGTCGCTTCACCAAGCGCCTTCAAGTTACTGATTTTCTGTTTCATTTCGTAAGTTGACTTGAAAGCTGTTCCCTGAAGATGTTTTTTCAAGAAATATCAATATTTTCACTGAGAACGTGAGTGATGTTTGTTCTAATTACCTAAAACTTTGCAAGCTGTCATTATAATGAGTCAGCCGTTCTGACAAATGATATAATGTGGTCTTTTGATAATAACGCTATTAAGCACATAACAAAAACACCTTCAGTCATACTTCACTCAAATAATTTTTCTTTTGGTTCTCAGTCTTATTATTTTTCTACAGATAAGTGTAGTACATCTCAATTAGATACAAAAGTGCCTCAAAGCTGGCAATAATATTCATAGGCTCTGTTAGAAAAAAATCGAATGGGCTGCTTTTGTGGTCTACAACTGTCAAATATGAAATGCGACATGTCAAATGTGACATGCTACATGCTAATAGCATTTCTCACCAGACTTGATTAACGATGACAGCTGATTGCAATATAGCTGACGTTAACATGTTGCTAAGTAAAAAAATACAAAGCACATTCAAATATTGAGTTTATTTATTGATGTATTACATGGAAATATATCTTTTTTTATTTGTGTCTCAGGCTGAAGCAGGGAATCGCCATGGAAATGAACAAAACAAAACAAAAAGGATAAAACCATGTGCTAAATGCATAAATGTAAAACAGAAAAAAACTAAATATTGTGCTAAATAAAAAATAAAAATAAAACAATATAATTAAATTTTTATTTTGCTCATTGCAATGCAAGGAAACGTGACAATGGATCACAATTCGGCTAAAATGGAGTATATTGTAAGATTCAGAATTGATTGTTTTTAAACAATGGCTGGACGGTATGACGATATATATAACATTGATATAAGTGAGCACCCGGATTCAGACCTACCTATATTCTATTTATATAAAGCATTCACAGGCAAATTTGCTTTATGTATTTCCCTGGCATCGAAATCAGACACATATAAATGTCAGGAAATACGAATCCTGGCTGCATGTCAATGTCCATGGATCACTGGATCTTTGGTAAGTTGTAAGGAATACTATATCGAGTCCAAACCTTTAGTTTAAACTGATTATAGTTTATTTTACTTATGTTTTTGCAGTTTCCCCTATTAACGCCAGTCATGCAGCAGCTCTTTTGCCACGCAGTCTGGCTGAGGGGGCGTGTTCCGGCAGGAAAGTGACGTCGTTGCATACCCTCTATTCCAACCTAATGCGCACAGGAAACTACAAGTAAGCGATTTTTAGGTTAAATGCTCACCGACTGACACTGGACGACAGAAGAATGTCCAGGATATCTATCTGAAATAATTCATTATTTTAAAATTAGTCATTATTTTGCACTTCCGTTTGGTGGCACAAAAACTGTCCCTTTTCACATTTCTGGGTTTTTTAGAAGCGGAAGTCATCATAGTTTGGTAGCGGTGAATGGGAGACGTCAACAAATATAATTTTTGTGTTTGCATTTGCTCTAAAAGCAAAAGAAAAAAATCTGCAATAGCGTTTCCACGACTGTCAGCTGTAGTATTAGAAACACCCTCGTAGCAGTGTTAATTCGTTTTTTTTTTTTTTTCATTTACTCCCATTGGCACAAAAAACATTTTAAGATACAGCCATTATATTCTAATTCTGATCTTAACCGCAGATTTTTTTTCACATGGTAAATTTGTAATTATTGGCGAAAAACACTACTCCACTCCAATGTCTGATCCTTGTGTAAAGTTTACCAGACATTCATTATTATCAAGGGCTGACGGTGACCCTGGATAGACATGAAAGGTGAACTGTTAGGGCAGACTCTCCAAACACCTGGAAGGAAACTTGAGAACATTGTAATTAAGTTCAATCCTCTTCCTGAACAGGGAGTGCTTGATTCTGATCCTTAACAAAAGATTTAAGTGTGAACCTCCCAGCGAGTCCAAAGAGCTACTTATCATGACACGGGAGGACGAATCGACTAAAGATTCCTTGAGGCTCTGGAATGCCGCTCATATCAGCCGCAGCTGTTGCAGTTTCCGGAAAAGCGCGGTCTAGACTCCCCGAGGTTTTCTTTGAAAGTTTGTCAAATGAGACTAGCATATGAGGGAAATGTTTCTAGCTCATATGAGGGCTGATGAGGCTTGATTGCCAGCTTCATTTGAAATATATGGAAAGATGTTTCTCCTCATTGCCTACCGCATTAACGTATGCACTATGTAATGGAAAACGTTTGTTGAGCTGTGCGAGTGTGGTTTTCATTTCTCGTTTAGCTAGCGGAGGAACTGTAATGGTCACTGGGGCGGTCTTTTTTCAATACAGATGTCGTTCTACAGCTACGGTGACTGGACTGATACACCCTGCTATATTGTGCACTATACGTCTCAGTTGACTTCTCTATGCGTTTTATTTATATCATATAAACATGCACACACCGACTCTCTGTAGAATCCATGAGAGCTTACCAGACATCAGACATTGTGGTAAATACTCCATCTTTGAGGGACTCGGGAGACATCCAGCGCACAGGCAGTAGTCCCTTGCCTCCTTTTCTGTAGTAATCCGTCTCATAAATGTCCCGCGTCATGCCAAAATCTACAGATTGAGGATAAATGAAGTGAAATTACTACGGTTATATAGTTTTAGTTGAGATTTAGCCAAACAAAATGAACATTTACTGCATTTTCAGCAACTCATTATTTATTCATTATGGAATAAAAAAATCTTGAGATTCACAGATACTACAACTACAAGCTAAAACAAGCTACTAGTGAACATATAGGCTTAATAAAATCAATAAAACAATGTCATGGAAATTAAATTGAATGTTTGAAAGATGGATAAATCTTTTGAAATGTTTGCCATTATTTACCGCTAGGTTTTTAATTTAGTGCTGCAGTACATGATAGCTAGGTAATACAAATCATAAAGTCACTATATAATGGAAGTAGCAACAGATATTTTCTTCTGTATTTCAACATACAACCAAGTGCTTGCAGTAAACTGAAAGAATAGGGTGGAGTTAAAGCAGACAAAATGAGAGAAGTTCATCATTTCAGCCGAAGATTGAGAAGACAATGACATTTTTGATTTAAAAATTACAAGGTGAAAAAAAGGTGAAGGTTAAAACTGGAACATGCATGGATGAATCACTTACAGTCAGATCAATAACATGCATTTACAGTAGAAAATAGATTTCCATTTCATGCCAACTTTAAAATAACAAAAACAATTAAATATCTATTATTAAATATCTGTATTTAATACAGATTTTTGTATTTAATTTTGTTATGAAACAATGAGCAATAGTGCAAAATGTCAAAAGGTGTTAAACCTAAGGTGTTAATTTGTCAACGCAATATTTTTCATTTTAATAACTCTGAAATTATCAGCCCCTAGCTTAAGATAAATAAAATATGCTAAAGCCCTCTCAGAGAAGCAGCGTTTTAAAATTAATTCTGCTACTAAAACATTATAAAGCTAAAAAAAAAATAGATAAAATAAAAGTTGGGCGACTAGTCACCTATTTTAAAGCATCTTAAATAGTAATTCATATTGCACATAGTTGAGAAAAGCAAATACATTTTCCCCTCATTTCATCACATACCACCAATTTTGACGGCAAAATCCTCGGCCACCATGCAATTCCTTGCTGCCAAGTCTCTGTGAACAAACTTGTTGGCGTTGAGGTAAGCCATGCCGTCCGCTATCGCTCCTGCCATCTGAATCATCTTCTTCAATGGTGGCAAAGGCAAGTTGGAGGTGTTCTGAGGAAGGACGAGGAAGAGGAGTCTTAAGCATTTCATTCTGAAACTTTGCATCATGCAAATTAGCCTCAGCCTCAGATGTCACACCCATGAACCATTGGCTGAACCGCTGATGCATAAGCAACACAAAATGGGGAAAACTTTGGGAGTTTCGAAGTCGTCATCTAATTGGTTGAATTCTACAGGATGTCCACGAGACGTGTGTGTCTGGAAACAAATGCCATGATGCTAAACTCCCTCGTGGAAGAAGAACGCCGTCGTGTTTACAACTGTGACAATGAGCGCTTACCATGATCAACTAAACTCTGGATTTTCAAAAGTATGTGAACTTCGCGGCTCCATTGTTGCAGTAAATTTGCGCAACGTTCTTCAATTAATAATTTATAGATGCACGCTGGAATGTTATTGCAGGGACATCGAATTTAAATTTTCACGCCCCTAAACATGACACGGAACAAAACTAACTGTGAATGTTTGCGTTACATGTCAGTCAGATGTTCTCTTGGGCAGTCCTTGGCCAATGAAAGCTGCGATGGAGTCTGGCTACACGAGAAGACATGCAAACGGTAAACACGATTGAAACTAATTTGGAGTGGAGTTTCCCATGTGTGCACGTAGAATTGCTGCTTGCTAAGAACATTTTAAATCAGTCACTCTCGAGGTTGCATTTTTCATGCAGGCTTAGAAGGTAGCTGCCTATGTAGTTAATACACATCAAGGCAGCTCACTAGGTTTTGGAACAGAAACTGAATTGAAGGAGCTTATAGACTAGGTGCTGCGTCCCAGAAGCGCCCTGCAGTGAGCAGCCCATTTAGGCAAAGAAATTAGCAGTGAATGGATGTGCAGAAGATTAATTCTGATTAATGGAAATTGCTTAATTATGCATCATAATTCCACTACACTTCCAGGTGGCAGTTTTTAACTTGCTGGAATTTAGAATAATGGTTCATAAAAAAATCAGTTTGATTAGCCAAATATTTGATAAACGTTGTGAAGATGTCTCGTGTGTGCCTGTATTCACCTCAGCGGAGCGAAGCGAGCGTAGGTAACTCTTCAGATCTCCTCGTGTCATCAGTTCCATGATCACCAGGGTGGGCTGACCCTGCGAGACCACACCCAGCAGACGCACCTAAAACAATCACAAAAGACATCACAGGGACCCATAAGTTAAAAGTCAACATTATTTAGAAGTTTTAAGGCTACTATACACCAATACTTGGAGCATGAGATAAGATTTGTCATGAGTTCTTTGACTAACCACATGGTGACAATTGAACTCCTTCATCACAGAGGCTTCATTAAGGAACTCAATGCGTTCATGCAAGCTAGCCGATTCATTGACTGTTTTGATGGCCACCCTGGTTTCCGGCTCATCTTTGACAACACCTTTGGCGATGCCCTCATACACCATACCAAAAGATCCTTGCCCAAGCTCTCGGCACATAGTGATTTTCTCTCGCTCCACTTCCCATTCATCTGGCACATACACTGTAAGCATAAATTACAATAGAAGTTAGTCATAAATATACTACATATTTACAAAAACAATGTTTAAGTGGAGTCGATCCTGCCCTTGACTGAATACTCACTCTCTGCTGCGCTGAAGTACTCTGGGTTAACGGATGCATAAAGAACTCCATTTCCAAGCCTGTCACTGTTTCTGTCGATTCCAGAAAGCACTTATTTAGCAAAAACAGCACTACAACACTACAATTTCAATATAATTACTTTTTTTTATATTACAGCAACTGGAATTCTCATTAAGGTACATTTCATCCAGAGGGGCCTATGTTGTTAAAATTAATTATGAGAATATGGCGAGTATAGAGGTGTTAAAACTGGTACCGCTTCTTGTTCACCAAGATGAAAACCACTGCACCGAAGGTGGCGAAAATCAGAATGATCGGGATGATCATGAAGTACAGGAAGTGTTCATAACCTGGTTCTTGCGTGTGCACGAAAAAAAATTCAAAACTCAATAATGTGTCAAACAATTTAGAAATTCTCATACTTTTGGAATCGAAAGTGATGGAAATCATGGTAAACCTACGTTCAACCTGAAGCACATAGAAAGCTATGGGTTCAGTCCATGACCCATTTCCGGCGAGAGATGTAGCCCGCACACGGGCAGAATAGTTCCCAGGTCCCAAATTGGAGAGTTTCACCCCTTTGTGCTCCCTGTAGTGTTGACGGGATACACACTCATGCTTCTCAGGCTGTAAAAGGAGAAAAATACAAAATAAAAATAGAACACATAAAGCAATATTTGATAAACGAGTTATTAATTATTGCAAAAATGCAAGGAGCAAAAAACCTTAGTTGGGTCAGTGCTATGGTGCTCATTTTCTGTATGCAGGTCTAATAATTTATTTAAACTATATTTAATTTAATATAAATATATTGTTACATATATTATTTTAAATATTTTTTTTTTTTTACATTTTTTTAATAAAAAAAAAAAATATATATATATATATATATATATATATATATATAAAATTAAACGACAATTCATCTCTATGTGCTTATCTTAAGGAGGCTGATGGGCATAATGTGCAAATTATCTTGTCTAAATGATGAACAGGTGTGAGTAGTAGTGCGTAGTCTAAATACTAGCTATACTGATGTTGATCAATCCTTGCATAAAAATAAGGATAATCATTTCATCCCCAGAAAGACATCAGTAGCAGTATTGGTGATTCTGGTCTTCATGGCATTTAAAAAGTATGCCATTAAACTGAGATTGAATGTGGAAAACATTTATTACAATATCAAAATACATTATACATTTTAATATTAGGTGTGATTAATCGTGATAAAAAAAAAAAAAAAAAAGCCAGATTAGTTACATTGACATATTTGTATGTATATGTATTATTTTTATCTTATTTTTATTTTGGCGTGGTGGGGCATTAAATCAGCAGTTTCAACAATGTGGAATAACATAACTCTCATTATAAGGCTGAATAAAAAATAATTATTAAATATAATAATAATTATAATGTGCCAAACTACTTTGTGTACATTTTTAATTAAGTCATGTTTTTATTCTTAAAAAAATATAAGTACTACAGTTTGTTTCAAAATTTTTCAACTTTTTAACATATGACCCTGATTGGGTGATTAAAATGCAAGTGTCACCTCTGTCCCAAGACGATACTGAATCTCATACAGCAGGATCAGGCCGTTGGGTTTATGCGGTTCAGGCCACTTCAGGAACACAGAATCATCCAGACCGTCCCAGGTCACTGGGCCAGGAATGTCATCGGCTCTTTCTACAAGAAAATGAAGAAACCAAAAGGTTTGTCATTGATATTTTTGAATATAGTGCTTCACTGCCGATTCCATGTTCATGTCCTGATCTTACCTGCCGGTTTGGTGCGGGAAAAGACAAAGGCGGCCGCGCTGCAGTGCCGAACTTCTTCATTGCAGGCGTGCACGTCGATGCGGTAAACGGTAAAGGGCTGCAGGCCACTGATGTCAGCAGTTCGCTCCTTCACCTTCATCTCCAGAAAGGAAAATTCCCGTCTAGGCGGCTCATCATCTGAGAAGTTTCCCTCTGACAGGTTCAAGTTTCCCAGCAGCAGAGTGTGGAAGGAAGTTGCATTGGCCACGCCAAACAGATCTCGCCGTCGCCTGTCGGGAGGTCTGGAACGAGAAATATGAGCTATATTGGAGGAAACATTGTACAACTTCAAGCGCAACTTCTGGTGGTGCAGAAACTGAAACAGATTTATTTACAACTTTCACAGGAATGTTCATTTATTTAAAAAATTATCTGCACAATTAACCCCCTGCTATTTCATATACAATGAAATTTGAGCTATAAAGTTGACCAAATTCGTCATTTTGGCAGAAGGACTTCTAGAAACATGTCCACACATTAAAAGTTTTGTGGTTATACTTAATGACTTTCACCACAGAATTCCATTGTAAGTGCATTTACTGTATATGTACAGTATCTGTATGTATATGTTTGTTATTTGTTTTGAAAATGGACAGTCAATATGATTTATGTGATTTTTTTATATTATAATTAATCTACCTTAAATTTCTATATCCTATATCATATATAAATAAAATTGTAACAGATATACTATACAGAGCAGAGGAAAGAAAACACAGGTAACACACACAATAAAAAGTACTTGGTATAAAATACATTTCCATTTATACATAATCACCACTTAGAATTAATATTGGTTTGAATAATTTTTCAGGATCTCTCCTTACATTACTACATGCCTTTGGTCAACATATGATTTTAACGAAACTGGGAAACAGTTAAAGAACCTACAATAAGGAGAATGAACAATGGGAGAATTAGTTGATTGGTAGATTACTAGTAGATTGAGTTTACATTTTCTGTGCTTCCTGACACTTCAAAAGAAGCTTTTTTTTTTTTCCTCATTATTGAGGAGACCATTTTTAAGCCCATTTGTAAACGTGTGGGGTAACAACCACATGGCTGTTCTCCCATTAGAGCAAGTTTCTCTCATCCATGCCAAAGCAATCACGTTTTCTGTCCTCAGATGATCTGGCAACGACTCCATCCCCCCTGAATCCTCAAACACACACAGACACACACACCAACACACACAGACACACACCACACCACACCACACCACACCACAGCTGGTCTCCATTCCTCGGCCTGCTAACACTCACACACTGGAGCAGTTTGTCACTCAACTCCCGACAAGTTGCAAGTCCTTCCTCTGCCTGCTAGAAACACACATCCTACCACCACAGATGGGTTGAGTTTGACAGAGCATGTGGCCAGAGAGATGCAATATGAAGCTATACATCTCTGTCTGTATCTGATGCTCACTGGATATTCTGGCCCAAGCACAGTCTTGTCTAATCACTGGCTATGTTCAGTACAAAATACAAACATATTGCATAATGCAATATGTCAGTAAGGTCTTTTTGAAACAAATGAATACTTCTATTCAGCAAGGACACATTAAATTGATCAGTAATGACAGTAAACACATTTATAATGATTTATATTTATGTTCTTTTGAACTTTCTATTAATCAAGGAATCCTGAAAAGATATATCGCCATTTTCACAACCGTTTCAACATTGATAATAAGAAAATATATATGAATGATTACTGAAGGATCATGTGACACTGAAGACTGAAGTAATGATGCTGAAAATTCAGCTTTGCATCACAAGCATAATTATATTTTTAAAATATATTCAAATAAAAACAGTTACTTTAAATTGTAATAATATTTCACAATGTTGGCTTCTACTGTATTTTTCTAGAAGTCTCTTATGCTCACCAAGGCTGCATTTATCTGATCAAATATACAGTAAAAGCAGTGATACTGTGAAATATTATTACAATTTAAAATAACAGTTTTCTATTTGAATACATTTTAAAATAATGTATTCCTGTGATCAAAGCTGAATTTTCAGCATCATTACTCCAGTCTTCAGTGTCACATGATCCTTCAGAAATCATTCTAATATGATGATTTGCTCAAGAAACTTCAAAAGCACTTACAAAAACATTTTTACTACTGATCAATTTAATGCATCCTTGATGAATACAATAATTTATTTTTTTAAATGTAAACATTAGCTACTTTAATGATGTAATGGATATTATGGAAAAGTGGTTAGAAATCAGCCACAAAAACAAAAAAAAAACAAACAAACAAAAAGTCAACCACTTGTTTATCATCATCTCAGGCGCCAAAAAAAGAAAAAAAAGAAAAGCAAATCCAAACAATTTAAAAATCCACATGATTTGAGGTATCAAATAAAACCCCTAACCCTTAATAATGACCACACACCTCTTTAGTAAGTACCACTGAAAATAGTAGTATATTAGTTAGTATGCTGTTCTGAACATTCCCCATCTCTAAACCAGTGACTTTCCCTGTTAATCTCTGTCTCTTCTGTTCCCACATGCCCCTGAAACAGCTTTTTCATTCTCTCTCAATCTTCTTTCTGTAGCTCCCTCCGTGCAGAGCGGCATTCATTGATCTGTGTGCTCTCCGGCTGGAGGGGAACTTCCCTTTATTTCATTGGTATTCCAGATGGAATTACTGTGCATTTCCTGGCAGCAGAGTGGTTTGAGGGGGGAATGGCAAGTGAATGGATATGATTTCCTCTCCTTCTCGTTCCCCCTTCCTCTCGCTCTCTCCAAATCCTGAACTTCGAGGGAACTCGAGGCACTTCCCTCAATATCTCGGTTTTCAATAAAAACAGGTTGTGCTGGCCCGGGTACAGACATACTTCTCAGCTGCCTGACATAGTTCTGGCACCGTTGCTTTCGTCGACAGCCAAGCAATGACAAACACGCGGATGAAAAAAGCGGATCAGACAGAGCAGGATAATCCAGCCCCGAATCACGCAGGCCAGGGTGGAGAATCAATGGCATTTTGATGTCCTGCATCGCCTGAAACTTAAATACATTGATTTCAATGAGTCTGCTCAGGTATACAACGATTTTGGCACGCTCGGACACATGCGCCACCCTGCCCGATGATGGATGATAATAGGATACAGATGTCGGTCCTCCTTTTAGCACAGAACACTTAATGTGTTACACCTTTGAGATCAGAGAGAAAACGGGGCTTACGTAGCCATTTACATTTGCTTTGCATGGTCTCCCGTGTTATTTGGATCCAGACCCAAGAGCCCAAACCACACAATTACCAACACCAGGGCCGGAGGGAAACAATTACTGAGGGAACGCTGAAAATGTTCCAAAACAACCTCTCAGACGAGAAACAAAGAGCCATTACAAATGCTAACATCCAGAGACATCAACGGTCCCTTTCAATCTTCATCTTTGAGATCACAAAAGGTTAACATGGATTTATTTACTAATTTGAAGTTTAATGGATGTTTTGTACTGGCTGATGCATCAAAACTTGAATGAGGATGAGGTCACATGTTCTTCGAGGCTTCAACTCTGACGTTAACTTTAAAGTTCTTGCCAATTTAAGTATTAGTTAATGCTTATGTCATTCCAAATTAGTAGCGTGAGAAATACAAAAAGGAGACTCTTTTTAGTCCTTTTCTGTTAAAATACAGTTTATAGCTAAATAAAAGCACCATAAAAGTGGTATTTTATGGTCAGTAAGAATTTTTAATTAATACTTTTATCCTGCAAGGCCTCGTTAAATTGATCAAAAGTGACATTTACAATAGAGGTTGACCGATACAGTGATAACAATAACCAAGTTGGAAATTCTGGCCGATAATCAGTAATTAGAAAACTCAAATAAAAACGCGTGTGCTGAAAAGTATTACAAAAGGAATAATAATGATTTAAAATTATTGAAATAAATTATAAAAATCTCTCTTTTTGTACATCATTTGTATATTTAATGAGATTAATATTTAAAAAAATATATATATAGTAATGTGCGATGAAAACAGACATTTTAAATTGTAATAGTATTTCACATTACTACATGGCTCTGTTTAATACTTGATTCTGATTGGTCAATCACGCCATCCAGCGGTATGTTATCCCCCTATAACAGTTGGTAATAAAATATTAAAACTCAAATCAATATACTATTTACAATTATTTGATTATGTCATCTGGGTATCGCGGACTCGCTCTCTTGTTTCACACAAATG
This sequence comes from Paracanthobrama guichenoti, assembly GCA_018749465.1. Lineage (NCBI taxonomy): Eukaryota > Metazoa > Chordata > Actinopteri > Cypriniformes > Gobionidae > Paracanthobrama > Paracanthobrama guichenoti. The sequence continues at coordinate 7,316,691 of CM031949.1, read as the reverse complement.
GAGCAACTGCTATTTTGCAACGATTGTTTTGTATACTAATGAATTATAACATAGCAAACAGGTACGATTTTATCATAATCAATATCTCTTATCCAATAATTATTTATGTGGCAAAATGCTGTGTAATCTAATAGGTGGTATGACTGTACCGTATCCCTTAAATGTCTGTCTGGTTTGAACTTGTCACTTGCTAGCAACTGCTTTTTTCTCGTGAAGCTTTGCATTTAAAGAGCTAATAAAATATATTTCAACTCAAGTCAATATTTGGTTTCTAATTATTTACTTTTGTGGCAAGTAGCCGATGCAAGTCCTGATCACCCTGTTTGGGTTTATTCTGCGATAACAACCGGCTGGATTTACATTATCCCTTACATATTACTGTTTTTACTGTATTTTTGATCACATAAATGCAGCCTTGGTGAGCATAAGAGACTTCTTCCAAAACATTCGTAGTGCTGTTATTAGAGAAAGTAACAATCATATTTGTGATCAAACACCTGTTTTTACCTGGGGGTGAATATGGCATTATGAAGGAAATTCTCAAAGGCTTTGCGGTAGTAAATATCATCCTCGATTTGCTTCAGATCCTTCTCTGTTTTAGGGCATGGACAACAGGGGACTTTGTCCCGCCCCCCTGTTTCAGGATTGGTGGGTTTGGTGTCTTCAGTTTCTGTCAAACCCGTGGCTGAAATCCTGATGGGGATCTTTAGTTCTGTCAGGAAACAACATAAACATGGTTACATTTGTCCTGTAGTGATCTTGTATTATTTCAATGTGCTTAAAATGCGCCACAGAAAAGCAAGAAAGAAAACAAATTAAATTAGAGTATGAGTAATAGTAGGCTTAGAGAGCAGCACTAATAATATACAGACAGAGCTGAATGGTTTGAATATACTGCACATTATTTTATTATGGCAAAGCTTCATGCATTTTGAAGAGTTTTCAAATAGAATTTGATCTAGTTCCCCTAGATGCGCCGACACTGGACGCTTCAGATGTTCTCAATAATGTGTTTATCTGTTTCATGGTTAAAAATTTCAATTGATGTTGGGAAAAATGATGCTCAGTTTGAGGGTGTAATTTAGACCAGACCTTTGGAGCAGTAGTTGTGCTGGTAGAGCTCATGGTCCTCGCCCTGCTGCTTCCAGCGGAGCAGGTAGTAGGTGTTGTTTCCATTGGGGGCCACAGGTGGAGACCACCGCACCACCAGCTTTGATGAAGAATTAGAGTACGCACGAATGTCTACAGGCATTGAGGGTGCTGGAAAAGAAAAGGAAAAAATAATTTAGCAAATAAATGTTTACTTCAGAGTAAATCCCCTTGATGCAACCCATGGAAAGTCATGAATAATCCCTTTTGGGGGTTGAGCCTTCAACCATTGAGTTACTTCAGTTAGTCTAGTATGGAAGCTTTTGGGGAGCAATTTGCAATGTAATATGCAAAACGGCAATGCATTTCAGTATTTAAATTTACATTTTCCATACCATGTGTGCAACATTTGGAGCAAAATAAATTTTAATAATTAAAATTGAATAATATAATTTACATTTGCTATTTCCTACACTAGTTTACACATATAATTTAAACATATTTTGCTTTGCAAGGTGAAAATGTATTACAGAAATGATTAAATGTGTTTAACATGTTCAAGCAAAAATTGTAGCAAAATGATCATTTAAATATTATTTTTCTTAATTGCATATACACTCACAGTTAAGATACTTGTGAATGCATTTTCATTAAATGTCCCACAATGAATGTAGCAAAATTCAATGTGGAATTGAAAATACAATCTGAGCCGATAAAGTCTCCGCCCCGCCCTGTCAATCATCGCATCAAGGTGGGGCCATGGGTTGAGAGACAGACTATTATATATAGAGCTATTATAGTGAGGCATTTACTGACAGGTGAAGTGGAGCAAGAACAGAGAAATGATTACGCGCAGTAAGTTACATTATTAGAACCATAGATATTTATGGTTAGTACACCTCGCAGAGAACGTGCCTGGCGCTCGTGCACCTTATCATAAGCACGGTCACGTGTCTGCAGAAGTGCTGAAAAAACCACAGCGCTGTGAGTGAGCAGTGAGAGTGAGTGCGAGTCCAGACGCCTCATGTTTTATTCTTGTGCACTGACTTATTTGGTAAACTGAGCGGCCAATCAGAGCAATCTCTCTCACCAACGGTGATTCAACATACTGAAACTGCCAAAAACAGGAGGCCAAAAAGAGCCAACGTGTGTCACGGCCCTAAAAGAAATTGGTTGTGTAAAATCATCCTATGGATTCCTTAAATCTCTTATGCAACTTAAAGGATGCTTTGACATTTGAACAGAAAACAGGATACGGGTACTGATTTCTGTGGAAAGTAATGAATTCTGTGGAAAAAAAAAATGACTTCTGTGGGAAAAAAATTACTTTAATTATATTAATGAGTGACCTGAATCTTCATTACCTGATGGTTTAGTCCAAACATACACCACTTCACTCTTCGCCCCATGATGTTGTCTGTCCTTGTCCCGGTCCCTGTCCTCCACAACTAATGTTACAGCTTTAACAAAGATGGCATACTGAGTCCAGGGCTTCAGCATGGACAGTTTAACACCCGGATTTTGGGTTTGGTCCTCCGGTAAGTCCACATCAACCATGTTCCAGCTGTCCGATCCACAACCGTCCTGACCATCAAACTCTGTAAGGTTCTGGAAAGGCCTAAGAGAGAACATAACGGCTGTTTACAAAGCTGCTTAAACATTTCAATAGTATTGAGCTCAAAATATCTGAATAAATTATCCACAATAAAAAGCAACACTTACGCTTCTTTGTAGTACACAATAAAACTGACAAGGTTTCTGGAATTGTTTGGTCGATAAAGTTCCCATGTCAACTCGATTCTATTACTCCTCGTGCTATTAGATATGAACTTGAGGACTGTACTCCCACCTAAGAAAAAAGACAAATTTACACATATAAAAATGAAAATGTAATGTATTTAAAATTCTGTCAATTGAGAACAAAAAATATTTACAGCTTGCACGGTCTCCATTGTTGCGGAAGTCTCCTTCCAAAAATTTCTCCTCAATTCCTGTTTTCTCCCACATTTTGTGGATCTCAGACATGCAGAGTTTGGGGTTCTGGCGGAAGTACAATTTTCCAGTACCTATTGTGAGATTGTGCTGGGACCAGTCCCACAGAATTTGGAGATGCTGGTTATCCAAAGCTGCAAAGGCATACGTTCTGAAGACAACATAACAATAACGATGAATAACTGAAAAAACATCAAAACAATCAAATATGCTTCATCTGAAAATATATTTTGTGTTTAACAGAAGATAGAAACTCATTCAGGTTTGGAACAACCTGAGGGCGAGTAAGTGAACAAACCCTTTAAAACTAGGACTGAGGCATGTGTCCAAAACTCATTTAATATAGTGACAATCATAACTACACTTTTTTTTTTTATCATCATAAATGTATTAATAATAACAAGAAAAATTGCAGCAGTCTAACTAATTTGATTTTAGATATTTTTCAACTAAATATTAGTGACTGGAGGCGTATTATCATCTGACAACAGAAAAGCTAAATTAAGATGGTCCTTTTTTACCAATGCATTTCCATGAATTTCCAAGACATTCTAAATTGTTGCACAGTTCTAAAATGTTTCATAGGCTAGAAATTGCTTTGTGTAAATTCAATCTCTATTAAACGATTCTTGATTTAAGTCAAGTTTCAGATAGATTTTTATTTTGAGGTGAACTATCCCTTTAAGAATAAAAAATAAATGAATCAAGACTGTACTTGCACAAAACAATTTCCACCCTATGAAATATTTTAGAGCTGAGGACTAGAAATGGATTAAAATGTATAGAACTAGAATTTTTTTTTTTAATTCCCTGATATTTCCAGTTTTTCCATTATCATTAGAAATTAAAAACATATACAAAAAATCTTTTATATAGACTGTACTTACACAAAGCTATTTCTAGCATATAAAATATTTTAGAGCTGAGTACTAGAAACAGATCAAAACCTGAAAAAAATATATATAAAAAATATATGTTTTTAGATAATTTAATGGCTTTTCCAGTTCTAGAAATCACAATTTACAAATTCCCTGATATGTCCTGCTTTTTGTCATTGTGTGTTTAAACTGTAACAGATTACCCATTGACCACAAGGCTGGTGCAAGAAACTACGATGATGAGACAAAATGGTGTCAGAAATTGTAAATTATTAGTCAATTCACATACCTCCATCTTTTCATTAACAACTACTCTGGTTTTGCACACCCTATGTAGATTTAAAGAAAATCTTCTTTCACTACCTGAAACTTTGAGGAGTGAATTCAGGTGTACAGTGCGATTGACACTCCCATAAATAACCTAACTCTGTGTGTATGGAGCTGCAGGGCACTGTGGCCACTACTTCACAGGACATGTAAGCTGATGATTCACCAGAATTGACGTAAATGATCATAAAATATAAACAGCTTCACTAAAAGCCGCGTTTGGAATGTAAGCACTTCATGTGCATTAAAAGCAAGTGTTTCTTTTGACCCTACAGCACACTTGAAAGCTTTAGTCTGACGCATGGCTTGACACTTCTATTAGTTTAAAGACACTGTCAAGTCGATATAATACAAATGCTCCATTTGCTGAATTTATCAAAAGGGTATATAACAGTTCTGACGTTCCTTTGACGATGCACGTTTAAGGGAATGTTAACAGAACAGGCTTATAAATGTTAAATATGTGGATGGAGGGCTTGTTTGTTTATATGTGTCGTTAAAAGTGTTCCCAGAGCTCAATTTAGTCTTTCGTAACATGGCACAGAGAGGGATGTTTTGATCTGTCTTGAAAATGGGATAACAGTAAACAAACAGGGATTGAATTAAATGACACATTTCTTCTATGACGCACGGGACTCATTCAGTTTAATTCTGTATGTAATTTCATAGATTCATACACCCTTATAACCAACAACTCCTGCTTTCATTGTTGAATGTCAAATGTTTAATAACAAACCATAAAATTATAGTACAAAATCAAACTCTAAACTTTGTTTTGCTATTTTTAAAATGATGTGGCGTTGCACGGAGTAGCCCCACCCACCTTAAAATCTCATTGGCCCACTATCCTACCATCATAACCATTCATTAAATACTATACATCTTCTGATTGGCTGTGATTTGTCCCATTTTGAGAAGTTTTGCATTAAAGAGGTACTTCACTGTCAACAAAATGGGCTTTCAATAAAACTCGGCTGCCTATACAGTAAAAAGGTGAAAAGAAAATTGAAATCGGTGCTACCTGACTAGAGAAAAAGGCTGTTGTCTTCCCTTTTGCCAAATAGGTAGGAAAACTTGCATTGGGTGTGTTGCCGGCCACTGGCCACGCCTACTAGTCCGCTATGGATACGCAGAGTCAAATACCGCCTTGCTTTAGTAGCAAATACTTAGCAAACTTCTAGTCATGATGATGTCGACTGGGTGCAAGAATTCAAAAGGGCTTTTCATATTTTAAACAGTTAAACCTAGGTCATTCTAAACCCTGGGTAAATGGAATCCTGGGTTATCTTCATGTTTCACACCGCTCATAATTTACCTGGAGTTAACAATTAATCCTGGGTATTCATAAGGTGACGTTTCACACTGCACATTACTAAACACTGGGTTAAAATCCTTATTTGCATATTAGCGGTGCCAGTGTCACTGACTGGACAAACTCATCATGTGACCTGTCTACATAAGGCTCTAGGATTCTAGATTCTAGGCGCGTCCTCATATTACATTGCTGACTGTAATATCAAGTTTTTTTCTGAGTAAACTTTTTGAACTATTAGGGTAAGAATGAAACTGTCTCTTCTCTCCAATTTTCATGATGTGCGAGGCCCAGGGGTATTAACGGGGGTCAACTGTTGCTATAGTAAAAATTTTTTTTTTTTTTTTATGTGGATATTTAAAAAAAAAATTCAGTTTAACAGCATTGGGTTCAAGAAGTTAAACTAACTGAACTGCACAGTGCACACATTTTGGCGCTTAAATTATGTTCTAAATTATGAATGGGTCAAACGAGTTTGCAAAACGGCATGAATCACCTTGAATTAATTTGGACTGCTCTCTCACGGAATCATCTGAATCGATTTCTCAGTCAGTAAAATAAACAGACAGTATTGAGAGAACAACCAGCGCTGTGTTTCAGTAGTTTTCTCTCTGTGAACATGCGCTAAATGGATGTCTGACAATTTTGTTGCTTTTTGCAGTTTTCAGATTTAAAGGGTGCGTAATAGTTAGGCTATATGGTTATTTAACTTTATAGTGTTGAATAAAAAAAACCTTTTGTGCGTACTGTCAGATGAAATGCAGGAGTCCATGCTTTCTCCATCCATACAATAAAGGCACATCCTTCAGTGAGTGCGGATTTCTAGTGTAGCCTATTTACTTGAACTTCTTAGATAATATCTATGGTTTAACCCATTTCAGAGGATCCCAAAATCAGAATTTGAATGGCCTGAATAAAGCTCTCTCTACGAGCCTGACGTGCGATGCCACTCTGAGTGAATCACTGTCACGCACAGTCTCACGCAAAGAAAAATATAGTAAGTTACTGAATAATACATTTTTTACAAGCAGAATAATACAGCATCACAGCACACATTTTTAGCTGCCTAACCCTAACTATTATAGTATTTTGAAAGACAAAAACACTAACTATTGGCTTATTACATCAAGTCAGCTGTCACTTTACTTTGCGCAAGGCCCTGGTGAGGCGCGAGGCCCTGTGCAGTTGCACACTTGGCACAGCCCTTGCGACCGTACTGCCGATAAGCCATGGCGCTCTCACACCACACACATTCTCACAAAGAGAAAATACATCACAGAGCAAAGAGGACACTGACAACATGCCAAGTTACTTTCGAAAAATTTTCCATTTTCCAATTTTCCAAAAGTACCATTTGAGTATGTGACTGGTCAGATCGTCTGTCAATCAAACTCGCCGCGAAGGGTGAATTGCCGCATTTTCCATCGCTGTTTGACATTTTTCCGATCATATGCAGTATTGACTTTTTATATACATTGCGCTGTGTTTCCGTGACTGCACGTGAATACAAGGAATATATAAGCATGTGAATATAAGGAATGTGATATATAAACATGCAAATATAAGGAATGCAATTGGTTGTCGGTTGCTAAGCATCTAGCTGTAACATTCTAACACCGTACAAGTTTGGCACCAATGCAGAAACACCATGCGGCGTTAACACTGCAAAATCGGTGTTAACCCTGTTCTGGGGTTAAAAGTGGTGTTTAGAACAATGATAACCCGAGGTTAAATGCAGTATGAAAAGCCCTAATGAGTAAACATTTAGCGGTTGTGAGTTACTTTCGGTTTCCAGTGAAGGATCCAGTGCGTTGTAGGCAGCAGCCAAAGGCTGCAAAGAATCGTAAATACGGAGGGAACGCCCCAAAAGAAAATCTGAAAAACCTCTGTGTTTGTAGTCAACACTTCAAACTGGATGACCACGAACAGTGTTTTAGGCCAGACGGAGGGGAAAAACTGAAAGAAACTGCTGTTCTGTCAGTTCCGCCCAACCCCAAAACGCTGGTACAGGTAAGAAAGCTGTTGCTCCATTTCTAACATAATGATGTTAGTGAGTAAACATAGTATGATACAATTTTCAGTTATAAACCTACCCTTACAATAACTGTTCTGTTAATAACCCTCTGTCGATCCAACTATCCATAGGCAGGGATTGCAGAAGTATACTCTGTAGTTTTCACAAAGGCCCTGGAGCTGTCAAAAGTCTGCCAGATGATGCAAAACGCGGACTTTTGCTGACAAATAAACGTGAATTTAAATTTTTTATTTTAAACTTTGTTAATTTACACATACTACTGACATACAAAGCGAGTTGAAAATCGGCGAAGTTACACTTTAAGTGTGGACAGACAAATCCCGTTAAGACATTGTGCAAAGTGTCAAATTCACATCTTACTCGTCCCAGAGTTCCTCTCCATTGATGTATCTCAGGCTCTTGAGGAAGGAGAGAGAGCTCAGGGTGTGTGATGAACGTATCTTAATGTATCCCGTCACTGTCTTGATGAGTCCCAGGAAGTTCTCCAACTCCGAGGCTATGTTAGCTAGAGAAATGGAAAAGAGTGTCAGTGAGCAGTGTGATGGAAACCAATCGCGTCAGTGTCTAACAGAAGCTGCTGTGCTGCAGATACTCACTGCCACGGCGGATGTTGATATGCAGGTTGCCTTTGATAACGGTGCAGCCCTTGAGGGACTGAGCCGCGTCCACTGAGTCAATGACCTTTTCATCACAGATCTTGTCACATAGGCCGTCACAGGCAATGCAGAGCATGCTGACAGACACAGGGAAAAAAGGATGATCAAAATGTGTCACCGCAAAAACCAACACGGATAACCAAATATCTCACTTTCACGTTATCATGTGACCTTCAGTTCAGTGAAAGCTAAAGACCTTTTTCAGCTCTTTCTGACAAAAGAGTTAATCAGAATTGTGATTTATGAGTTTAGCTAGGAAACATTTTCCAGTTGGGTTAGTCTGATTTGTATGTGTACAGGATCTGCACACTTGTCAAGTTTTTCTGCATCAATTGTGGGGGAAAATCTGCTGAATTCTGTATAATGGATTTTAACACTACAGTCTTACTGGTAGCTGAAAGTATTATCAAATTAGTAAGGGCCATTATAGCTATATTAATCTAGTTTACTGAAATAAAGTGGATTTATTTTGTCAAGTATTCAGAGAGTTGAATAATAGGTTCATTAAATATTTAAACTCAAAAGGCAGAGGATGTGTAGAACTTTGTGAATGGCGGACATTCAATGTTTTTTTTCATCCAAAACAATTTGGTGTACATACCACAAAGCCTACTTATAAGATAAGTCACAAAACTTTAAAATATGGTCTGATTAAGTAATTAAGTAATAATAATTATTACTAATAATTAATAATTATAATTAAATATTTCAAACAAAACTAAATAAAACAAATACAAATAATATAAATATTACTGGGGAAAAGAAACATTTGCTAACAAAGATCACAGATTTTTCATTTATTTAACCCACTCATTTTCTACCAAATTATTAAATTCATAATGTAAACAAACATATAAATAAAAATGTAATAAATAAATACATACATTCTGCTGAATTCTACAATCTCATTCAAACAAAGTCTCTTACGCACACCAAGGCTGCATTTATTTGATCAAAAATACATTGAAAGCAGCAATAACACTGTTAAATATTAATACATTTTAAAATAAATATTATGGCAGAGCTGAACTTTCAGTCTTCAGTGTCACATGATCCTTCAGAAATCATTCTAATATGCTCATTTGCTGCTCAAGAGACATTTCTTATTATTAACACGTTTTCATTTTTATGGAAACCATGATACATTTTTTCAGGATTCTTTAATGACTAGAAAGTTCAAAAAGAACAGCATTTATTTGAAAAACTATTTGGTAACATCCTAAATGTTTTACTGTCACTTTGGATCAATTTAATGCATCCTTGCTGAATAGAAGTATTCATGTCTTTCAAAAAATTTTTTGATTATATTATATTTTGATTATAATTTACAGGATTATATAATAAGAAGAAAATAATAAAAACTGATCAAATAATGGCAAAAATTGTTAACAAAAATTCACAAAATCACAGATGTGCATTGATTCTTCATGCTTTGATTGACAAATTTTCACTATAATTATAAACATTTATAAAATGCACACTTTCAAAATAAAAGAAAGTCTTCGTACCTCTGGTTCTCATTACGCGTGAAGCCCGGTGGGCAGTCAGACATACACTCTCCCCCATGGATCACGAAGCGGTCGTAATCAGGCAGGTGGACCTTGGAGCAGAAGTCCATGGTGATGCAACGCCAGCCCTCAAACTTGAACGTGCCCTGCGGGCAGTCCTCCACGCAGCGGCCCTCGTGATAGTAGTGCTGGCACGCGGCACAGGCCCTGTCGTTGTCAGGCGCGGTGCAGCTGCCCAGACACTGGGGGTGGCAGCACGCGCCCGAATCTGTACACGCCCGCTGTCCACACCACTTTGGACAAACTGGATAGAAAGACAGGAAAGAAAAAGTTGCTTTGAATATTTTCTGGGTTTGTGTCAAAAGAACTACATATTCACTTAAAAACTTAATGTATTTGTGCAGAAAATAGGTTATGAATCCATCAAATTCAAAAATATCCTCATACCATAAAGTTTGCAACATTAGAGATGTAACTGTTCCATAGTCTATTGTAATAGCAGAAGGTGTCTATCATTTACTTTTGTTAGATATTAATCATTAATCAGAGTCATTCTCATACAGAAATGTCATATTTGACCAGAAAATATTTAATTTTGCTTAAATTATCTCATTCTCATACAGAAACGTTATAATATTCTCACATAAATATTCTCAATTGAATAATGACTTTAAAATTAAAGAACGTAAATTAATCATATAGAACAATAAATACTACCATGGTGTAAAAAGAAACTTTATATAATATATAACTTTACATAGCATTACCTACAATTTAGTTGGAAAACAGTCTAAAATAATTTTTATAAATAGTTTTTCTTTGCATTGAAGCTCCACATTTTTTCAGAGACTAATAAAAATGAAAAAGAGATACACAGAGAGTAATGGGTAAAATTAGATCTATCTGCTTTGTATTCTGCTTTCAGGTCGTCACCTTACTTTACTTAGTTTACAACATTCAGGAAATCGAGTCATGCAGGGTCAATTTCATAACCCGGCTGAGAGGTTAAAAGCCTGGCTTAAGCCCAAGCGGTTTGCAGCTCTGGGTCAGGGTCATGTGATCGCACGTCCTCTCTCCGTTACTGTCTATTTCCTCTCGACCTCCGTAGTGTCTTTCAAGCTTGACTGATAAAGGTTACTGCAAACAGCCCCAAGGATACAACGCTGTACAGTTCACAAACAAGTACAGGCACATACTTCACCACAGTCAAAGTATTCCTTTATGTATACATTCCCTTTTGCCAAAAAACTACTTGAACTATCAAAACAAATGACCTAATCACCATGAAACGGATTGGCATGTTGAGAAAGACTACATTATTATCCAACGTTAACTCGAGGCGAAACTACCAAAGAAAGTTACATTAAATACAATAAAAAAGTAGTGCTGGGCAAACGATTAATCACGATCCATTTCATCAGAAATAAAAGTTTGTGTTTACATAATATATGTGTGTGTACTGTGTATAATTATTATGTATATATAAATACACACACACACACACACATGCATGTATATACTGTATATAGTGTATATATAAATAAATGTATCTTATATATAAATATTTAACATATAACATTTTTCTTTAATGAACAATACTTCTACAGCATTTATTAATCTTAATTTTAATTTCAACATTTTCTAATACATTAAAATAAAATGTATTTAGTTAGTGCACTGTAAACTAACATGAACAAAATATGAAGAACTGTATTTTTATAAACTAACATTAACGAAGATGATTAATAAATACAAACGTATTACTCATTGTCAGGTCATTTTAGTTATTGCATTAAATAATGTTAACAAATGAGAAAGTGTCACCAATAAATCCAACATATTTTAATAAATGCCCCAGAAAAAAAAATTCAGGATGGAAATATTGGCACTTAATGAAAAAAAAAAAAAAAAGAAGCATTTTTGATCTTGCAAAACACACATCAGACGTCATACATAAACAGTGAGTTTTCCTGTGGTTATCTCTCTTTTCCCCTATTCTCATATGGCATATACAGGCGATACATTAGGTGTCAGTTCCAGGGCCACTTTACAAACAAATCCAGTCCGCATATTCCATCCGACCGAGACTATGTATAATTCGACCAGAGTCCTCTGCTATCATTCTAAATAAGAGCGCATTGTAACAGGGGAGAGGAAAAACTGATTCAGGTCAGAGCACCAGCAAGGAAAACACCAGCTTTAGTACAAGAATGGCCTACATTTAGAACAGAGAAACTCAGCCTGCCCAATCTTTCCTTACGCGCTCATACAGCCTGGAAGGCAGGAAACTCGCTTTCCAAATGACTATGGGTAGGCATCTCACATATCTCAGAAAAGCCACAGAAAGTCTATTTAGTTTCATTTTTAAGTGTTGGCCTCTACAGCGGCAAAGGTGGTTTTTAGGGAGGGTCTCTCTGTGAGTGTATGAATTCAGATAACCTTACAGAGAATGGGTGGAGAAGAACAGGGATAAAAGCTGGATGCAAAAACACATTCAAGCTGTAGTTTACATGCAACAGTTGGAGGATGCTAGTAAATAAGAGTTAAATGATACCGTTTTCCCAGAAACACACATGTAATACACACTAGCGTGAGGTTTAATATGTATCTGAGATGGTTATTCTTCATCACAAGCAGTGTTCAAAGAGCAAATTCATGACAAGCAAGTCATCCTTTCAGTTTAGGACACCTACATTCAAGTTAAAACAGAGAAAACGGAAGCCTAAATATTTCACTTACAGTTACTGCAAAGCACCATTTCAGCTATCATCAGGTCAGAACGAAGACAACCTAGCTAATTTTGGCTGACTGAGATATCCCATCTTCAGCTAAGGACACTTACGGTGGAGTATTCACAAGGCCACCATGCTGGAATCTCAGTTAGTCTAAACACGGAAAAAAACAAACCAGAACCAGACACCCTTGACTGAGCGCCTTTGTCAGGGAGGCTAGAGAGGACGTTTCTACGTCCTTCACCAACAAGTTTAGGCTCAGAAATCATCTTTAGGTAGAATAGTTAACACTATTTTGATTAACATTATTATTGATAGATAATCTACACTTTACCTTAAATAGAAAATGTTGTTTTCTCAAGGGCACAATGTGATAATTCATGGATTGGCTCTTTTTTTTTTTTAAGGCTCAAATCTACAGCCTTTCAGTTGCTAAATTAGTTCTTTACTACACTGTAAAAAAAATATTGTTGGTTTAACTTAAAGTAACCTGGTTGCCTTAAAATGTTGAGTTCATTGAAATAAATTTTTTTAGTTAATACAATGAAGGAAATGGGTTTAATAAATAGAAACTCATCTGAACCACAAATAAAAAAAGCAAAACGTGATAAATCATGAAAATAGCACAATTTGGCATGTTTCACTGCATTATAACAAATAAAACACAAAATTATGCAATATGCTTACAAAATCTTACGCTTACAAAATTTAATACTATTTGAATAAAGGGTGATGTCAATTCTCAAAATGTTCATTGTATTAACTCAAATTTTTAATTTCAGTTAACTCAAAATTAAGGCAACCAGGTAACTTACTTTTTAAATATTTTTTAAAGTGTAGTAAACCACACCATTGTACATTAATACAGTGTGAAATGACATTGATTCCTATTGTAATAGAAAGATAGCATAATATAAAAAGGCTTGTCCTTTTTTACTTATATACAACATTCAAAAGTTTGGGGTTGGTAAGATTTTATTTCATGTTTTTGAAAGAAATCTCGGTCACACTTTCAATTCTCACTATTAACTAACTATTAACTACGACTTTTGCCTCAAAAACTCTTATTAATAGTTATGGTAGTTGTAAATTTAGTATTTGATAGGATTAAGGATGTAGAATATGGTCATTCAGAATAAGGCATTAATATGTGCTTTAGAAGTACTAATAAACAGCCAATATCCTAGAAATATGCATGCTGCTGATAAACAACTAGTTAATAGTAAGAATTGGACCCCAAACTAGTGTTACCGAAATCTGAGAGCAAACCAGAGAGCATTTATTTGATAAAAAAAAAAATACAGTAACATTTTTTATATTATTACTACAATTTAAAACTTAAGTCTTCAGTGTCACATGATCCTTCAGAAATCATTCTAATATGCTGATTTTCTGCTCAGGAAACATTTCTTATTATCATCAACAGCATTTCTTTAAAATATAAAATGTTTGAATAAACGTCTTTACTGTCACGTTTTTAATCAATTTAATGCACCCATGATGAAAAAAGTATTCATTTATTAAAAAAAAAAAAAAAAAAAAAAAAACTTGCTGACCCAAAACTTTTGAAAAGTAATGTATAGTCAATAGCCCATTTTAAAACAACATTATAGAAGAAAGCAATGACTCTTTGGAATAGAATCCATTTTTTTACGTCACTTTCTTTGCAACCAATTTAGTCTAATGCATTTGTGACCATCAAAACTCTTTCTGCATACCCCTCGTGTGCTACAGGTGAATGATAATGAACACCTGGATAAGGAAATCTTGGATGTTCTTTCTCTTTTTGGGAGCTGATGAACTATCAGATTACGTTATGTTTTAATACACAATAACAGATCCAATATGAACACCTGGGCCCTTAGGAAACAAGCTAGAATCATACTGTTTCTCTCTCTTTTCATGATTATTAATAGCTGGAGGAATATTAATTGAAGTAATGAGAAGTATTTTAGGTTAAGACTTAACGCATGCACACATCAACCAAAACTAGAGCAAGAACGCGTCCATCAACGAGCTTCGTTCAGGTTACGGAAGCTGTCGGCAGAGCTGTCATTTAGTTTTTAGACCACGAAATCAACAGTGTCACTAAAGAAGCGTGTTTTTGGTTGTGAGGGAAAGATAACCTTGTTCAGCTTCCCAAATAACCCAGCGTTAAGGAAACCGTGGCTGCAGTTTGTTTTTCAGCAACGGAGTTCTGCAAGTGTGTTTGTTTGTTCCTGGTCATGAGTTGAAACCGCAGGCCGTGAGTGAAACTGCATCAAATGTCTGTGTTTTGTTGGCAATCGGCAACACGAACGTATAATGAATAGAAAGTTCTCTGGGGGTAATGCAATGATATATTTTGTGATTCTTTAGCGCCGCCCACTGCACACCGCCACGAGTTCGGCTGTTTTCGTCAAGAATCGGTACAGCGCATCTATCTTTTATAAATCTGAAAGACATTATATTCAGAGATATGAAGGAAGCAATACTACTCTATAGGTACTCAAGATTAACATTAGCAAGATTGGCAGAAACTGTGCATGTTATGTACCCTTTAACAAAATGTTGCATAATTGCATTTAAAATATTAACAATTAGCAAATACAAGTATAATTTGTCACAGGTTTCTTAAATTAACTACATTTTCATAATACTTGTTTAATTTAGGTCTGGATTTGGCTCAGTCTGAATCTGTTCATTTGCATTGTTAGTTTCTTTGCATCCAGCTGCAGGGACGTTTAGCAAGCAGGAGTGTTTCCTACCATGCTGGTCAACAAAGTTGATTTGCAGTTGTGGGACCAGCCAGCTGTGCAGTTTTCCATGTCAACAACACATGACTTTTTGTATATATTCACAGGAAAATTGGAATATATGACTAAACAGATCCCAAATGTTTTCAGAACATTTCAAAACAAATCAGAAAGTGTAAAAAAAAAAATTAAAATGATAATTTTTTTTAAAATCCACTCCTAAATGCTTGCACTTTGTACTGAAATTGTAATGTAATTTCCACAAGAACAAATAGTAATGCTGACATTACAACCGATCAAAGATTCACAGCTTTTTATTGCAACCACAGTATTGTAATTAAAACTTTTTTGGGCTATCCCTGCTAAAGCCATCCACACTGCGTTCCCCACAGAAATGCAGACATCCGTCTAACCCTGTCCAGCCAAACCATAATCTACATTGTTTTGTTGCATTATGATGAAGACGAACAAGCTGCATTTTTTTCACAAATCTTTTGGTTTCATAAAGCATAACATTTGTTTTATACTTGCTCATTCCTATTAGTACTCTAGTGACATTAAGACAGACAAAAATGAAAATTTTGTCAATTTACTCCAAATCTCTGTGTGTGTGTGTATGTGTATGTGTATATGTATATGTATGTATGTATGCATGCATGTATGCATGTATGTATATGTATATAACTAAGCAGATTCCAAGAATTCCAATAAATACAAGGCTCAAAACTAAAAATAAATAAATAGATGGTTTTTAAGGTTATTTAATGATTTGCAGGTACTAATTTAAAGGCAGGGTAGGTGATTTGTTCCAGGAACATTTTTTGTTATGCTGGTTGAAATTCTCTTCACATGATGATCGCAATCTCTAAGTTAAGTGGTCTAAATGTATTTATATGTATATATCTCGCCTACGGAAGGCGTAGGAACAAACTTTTGGTCCAATCATTGAATTCGGTCTGAATGCAATGATGTGATGTCCTAGCCTGGATGCCAGCCGAACTTAGCCCCACCCACAACATTTGAGGTCGGGAAGTTCAGTCTGGACTTGATCCGTTGTGGAGCAACTATGCCTGAACAGGAGCTGTTCGGACCAATCAAATTGTCAGGACGGGCTTTATACGATGATGGACAGATGATCAACAGTAACGTAACCATCCACGTCACCAAAGGGCGCTTGGGTTGAATTTGTTCTAATCCTAAACTGAGAACTTCGTATATGTATTCTCCTTTACTATGTCGCTCAAAAATGATGATCGTGTTGGCAAGTACTCCGTGTATCCTGAATTTCTTTTTTACAACACCGGCAAAGATCGTTTACACTCACCTTCTTCTACTTCTTCCAGCGTGCGTGCAATTGAGTTCTGTTGCTGAGCATCGCTCAACATACTCCGTTGCTCTGATTGGTTGTAGGTCTATCCAATTGAGTGCAGAGGCATTTTCTTTCCTGGTTCGGTTTATACACAGTTTAAAGAGATGGAATCCCATGACATTATACTCGGAATGGTTTGTGACTCGAATGTACACTCACCTAAAGGATTATTAGGAACACCTGTTCAATTTCTCATTAATGCAATTACCTAATCAACCAATCACATGGCAGTTGCTTCAATGCATTTAGGGGTGTGGTCCTGGTTAAGACAATCTCCTGAACTCCAAACTGAATGTCAGAATGGGAAAGAAAGGTGATTTAAGCAATTTTGAGCGTGGCATGGTTGTTGGTGCCAAACGGGCCCGTCTGAGTATTTCACAATCTGCTCAGTTTTTGGAATTTTCACGCACAACCATTTCTAGGGTTTCCAAAGAATGGTGTGAGGGAAAAACATCCAGTATGTGGCATTCCTGTGGGCGAAAATGCCTTGTTGATGCTAGAGGTCAGAGGAGAATGGGCCGACTGATTCAAGTTGATAGAAGAGCAACTTTGACTTAAATAACCACTCGTTAAAACCGAGGTATGCAGCAAAGCATTTGTGAAGCCACAACACGCACAACCTTGAGGCGGATGGGCTACAACAGCAGAAGACCCCACCGGGTACCACTCATCTCCACTACAAATAGGAAAAAGAGGCTACAATTTGCACGAGCTCACCAAAATTGGAAAGTTGAAGACTGGAAAAATGTTGCCTGGTCTGATGAGCCTCGATTTCTGTTGAGACATTCAGATGGTAGAGTCAGAATTTGGCGTAAACAGAGTGAGAACATGGATCCATCATGTCTTGTTACCACTGTGCAGGCTGCTGGTGGTGTAATGATGTGGGGGATGTTTTCTTGGCACACTTTAGGCCCCTTAGTGCCAATTGGACATTGTTTAAATGCCACGGCCTACCTGAGCATTGTTTCTGACCATGTCCATCCCTTTATGACCACCATGTACCCATTCTCTGATGGCTACTTCCAGCAGGATAATGCACCATGTCACAAAGCTCGAATCATTTCAAATTGGTTTCTTGAACATGACAATGAGTTCACTGTACTAAAATGGCCCCCACAGTCACCAGACCTCAACCCAATAGAGCATCTTTGGGATGTGGTGGAACGGGAGCTTCATGCCCTGGATGTGCATCCCACAAATCTCCATCAACTGCAAGATGCTATCCTATGAATATGGGCCAACATTTCTAAAGAATGCTTTCAGCACCTTGTTGAATCAATGCCACGTAGAATTAAGGCAGTTCTGAAGGCGAAAGGGGGTCAAACACAGTATTAGTATGGTGTTCCTAATAATCCTTTAGGTGAGTGTATGCCTTTCAATGGTAATACTATCAATGCCAAAATGAATCTACAGCAGTCAGGTGGAACAGGTGGTACCGGTCTACCTTTAACCTAATATTTTATGCATCTCACAACCAAAAAAGGCATTCTTAGCGACAATAAGAATTGTCAATTTTGGCTGAACTATTCCTTATTATGAATTACTCCATATTAGCGGTGGGGGGAAATGCCAAGCCCTGTTAAATTAGGCCAGCTCTCACAGAATACCGCTCAGAGAGTCGGTCTTCCTGGCCCTTCCCTGCATTCACCATCATGGCGCTGACAGTCGAAGCACATAAAGGATGCCTCAGGCTTTTTTATTTTTAGTCAACATCGTCACCTCAGCCCCTCTTCCTTATTAATTCAGGAAACTCTCCAAGTTCATCTGAGGTCTTTTCATCACTGCTGATCTTGGCTGCCACAAACCAGCATGTCTGAGAAAAACAGGTTGCATGCGCTGGCACAGTGTGTTCCTTCTCGTTCTCCATCAGAGTGAGAGTGTGCGAGAGGACACCAGCAGATAACGTGCAAAGAATAAGGTGTAACATCCAACCTGAAATATTCTTTTCGTCCCCCAGTGGGGCGGGGAACAATTGGAATATATGGCTCCCAGTTCTCAAGAATATTTCTCAATTATTAATTCTCAAAGACATCTAATCTAATACCTCATGGTCACATCTAGTCTTATGTGCGGTAGTGATGAAAATTTGTGAAGGATGAAATTATGTTCCTTACTTGAGAACATCACTGATGTGTACATGTGCCGTTATACTGCATAAGCCTGAATTTGAAATACAGAATTTGGCATAAACCCAAGTGTTGGCGTAAACCCAAACAAAACTAATCGAGATACATCTCAGAGTCAGTCTAAAATCAGAATCAGGTATGCAAATGTGAAGCACAGCCAGTGCTTTGCGTGCACGCCCTTGTTGAACTTGTGTGTTTGTGCTTCACTGAAACCAACCGAGGAGGCGACAGAGTTCCCTTGAGCCAAGTACCATTAAACCAAGGCTGCATTCGAAATCGAAATACACATCGTAGGTGAAACAGAATTCACAGTACTCATAAAACAGTAGGCAAAAAACACCTGGCTGACCTACTACTTCTGGCGAGATTCTAAAGTGTTCATATGATGGACACTTTACTATCCCATGAGGCCACGGGAGAGGATTTGTGAATGGAGGTGAAGCAATGGAACGGATGCTGGTAGGTCACATGATAATGACAACATGTAGTACATTCGGATTAAAATTCATACTACACACATTTTTAGCAGTTGAGAAGTAATGACTTATTCAAAATAAGTACCTAATAAAGAGAGAATGCGATTTCGGTCCCTGGTGTCTGGCTGCAGTATAGGTCATAAACCCTGCATTCTCCATATAGGAAAATGGGACAGGAGCCAAAAAAAAAAATGCTATTAAATGATAAACAAAGGGGTGTGACATGACAGCTGTGTTTGTAATTGAGTCTGCAGATACTGTGACGTCACCCAAAATCCCTTTAAGGTAAGTAATTTCACTCGGCGGCCATCTTTGAAACGCGTTGACAGCTTAAACATCTCCTTAAACTGTTGCACTGCAATGGCACTAATAGACCTATAGGAGGAAACTGACCACAGAAGATGACAAGCATCTTAATTTATGTTTTTTTTTTTTTTTCATGCCCTCTCATTGGTAGTTACAGTTTCACTTTAAATACATGTATGATAAATGTTGCTTATAACGAATAGCACTAAAATGTGTTAATTTGTTATAATGTTTGTTCTGTTGTGAATAGTGTTCGATTTAGATGATTTGTTGTGGACTGGGGCAAAGAAAATACATGTTTATAGTGTTTGTAAACATTTAGTTTTATATTTTACTTTATTTCTGAATGTAATATGTAATGTGCATATACATGAATAAATATTCATAATTCTGGTTATTATAACCCATTCAAAAAAAAAAAAAAAAAAATTGCAGAAACCGATACCACAACATCATCTGTTATCTTTATCACCAAGGATGAATGTGGTTACTGATTTGTTAAGCAAGAAACTGTGACACTTCTCATGTTTCTCCAATAGTAGAAACCAATCCAGATCATAATGTTCATCAACCACTATATGCAGAGCTGTAAAATGGCTCCAGCTGGACAGTGCATCACTGCTCACAAGCTGTGACACCTGCTCCAGAGTGACACCTTATAGAGTTTCACTATTATAATAAGATGGCAAACATCACTCGCAATATGCTTGGGCATGATAAAAACAAGATTCAGCACCATTTCCGTCAGTCTCACACTGTAGAATCAGCACACATTCACCAAAGATCAGTTTCACTATGTTGGTCTAAAACGTTATGAAAAGTGAAACTTATACAAGTGAAAAGTCTCCAAATAAACCAATAGTTGTATTCAGCAAGGCTGCATTAAATTTACTAGATGTATGTAAATTATGTTATATAGATTTATATTTAAAGTAAATGCTGTTCTTTTGAACTTTCTTTTCATCAAAGAAAATGAAAAAAACCAAAAAACAAATCCACAAAAATATTAAGCAGCACAACTGTTTTCAACATTGATGATAATAAGAAATTGAGCATCAAATCTTCATATCAGGATGATTTCTGATGGATCATGTGACACTGAACACTGGAGTCACGATGCTGAAAATTCAGCTTTGACATTACAGGAATAACACACATTTTAAAATATATTCAAATAGAAAACAGTTCTTTTAAATTGTGATAATATTTCACAATATCACTATTTTTACTGTATTTTTGATCAAATAAATGCAGCCTTGGTGAGCATTAGTGACTTCCTTCAAAAATACTTTTTATAAACCTTGTTGACCACAAGCGTTTGAAAAATAATTAATTCACCCCAAAATTTACATTTTACTCATGTCATGTCATGTCTGTGGAACACAAAAGCGGATAAAACTATACAACCTTCCATACAATGAAAGTCAGTGTGGTCCAGTGTTGTTTGGACCACAATGACTTTAAATATATATTTTGTGTTCTGCAGAAGAAAAAGTGGTTGCACTTTATTTTGATGGTCCACTTTAGGCATTCTACTAACTATAAGTAACTTCACAACTACATCTCAACTACCAGCCATTAGTGTATTAGTAGGCTGTAGTAGACTGTTAGGGATCGGGTTAGTAGAACAAGTTAACATGTACTTGCAAAGTTACTTAAAGTCAGTAGAATGTCTGTGGGGGAACATCAAAATAAAGTGCTAGCAGATATTAAGCAGACAGTCTACTAATCTTCTTAGGAGAGTTAGTTGGCATGTAGTTCTCCACCGAAATAAAGTGTTAAAAAGTCATACAGGTTTGGAACATGAAGGTAAGCAAATGAACTATCCCTTTACTCAGAAATTACATGATCAACAGTCATGAATGGTTTTTACTAAAAGTGACATGACGTGAAGGCCACGTATGGTAACCCATACTCTGAATTTGTCTTCTGCATTTAAAGTGGTCATGAATTGAGAAATCAAAATCCTTTGATCTTTTGACATGTAAGAGGTAATTATACTGTAAAAACAGTAAGTTTCAGAACTCAAAACATTGGCATATGGACCCGACAATTATGGTACAACATGTAAGTAACCGTGTTAATTCTAATGTCTAATGTTTGAGCAGTGATTTCTGATATGATTCATGCACAGTCAGACCTTCGTCTCAAAATCACTTATTGCTGTTTATGCGTCAGTAAATCAAGCCAGTGACTAAATGATCAACTTCACATTGTTTCTCTTAGTAGCATGAAAATAATCTGTTATTTAAATTGTGATTAAATTATATATAGAAAGCGATGAAAGAACTCTTCCTTTATAATCGCTAGAGCTGTCAATCAAAATCAAAGTGCAAGTTTATCAGTGACTAGTCTCAGGGTCCCACGGACTATTGGCTGAACGTCTGATGCATATGCGAGACTTTTCTGGAAACACTTCAGGAGTTTCAAAGTCGTCGTCTGATTGGTTGAATTCTACAGGATGTCCGCGAGACATGTGATGTTCACAGCTCCACTGTTCAGTAAATTTGCATTGTTCTTAAATGAATAATTTATAGATGCACGCTGGTCTGTTATTGCAGAGATATCAACTTTACATTTTCACACCCCTAAACATGACACGGAACAAAACTAACTGTGATTGGTTGCGTTACATGTCAGTCAAATATCCTCTTGGGCGGTCCTCAACCAATGAAAGCTGCGAAAGAGTCCCGTGAGACTAATCAGTGACTGAGTTCTGGACTCTTGCCAAAACTGCCGTTATAATCAATGATGCTGTTTTTTTTACATCATGTTTGAACTGTTAGGTATGATGAAAACATTCATGAGCAGAAATCGAGTTGCAATGACGAGATCACTGCATTCATGTGCTTATCGCTGCAACCTTTTTATGCCACTGGAGTAGATCTAAATATGCTATAAGCAACACTTTTCCAGATTAATTCATCTCGACAGCTGTAATACTAAGAACATAGTACAAGCTTTTGAGAGAGTTCAACATGTAATACTTCTTATTTCATATGCAAGATGTTAGCCAATCATAGCAGTGGAGATTTACATTAATGTCTCACAGTGGACACTCCCCTTTCAACAGAGTGCTAAAATCAGAGTAGAACATTACCTTTTATTTTGTAAAAAATCATTCTAAAATTATAAGTACACCTCAGGAAACATATACAAAATGCAGTTCTTGACCCCTTTAACTCATTCACTTTATTAGAAGAAGTGAGTAGTGAACACACACACACCCGGAGCAGTGGGCAGCCATTTGCAACAGCACCCAGGAGGCGATTGGGTGTTAGGTGCCTTGCTCAAGGGCACCTCAGTAGTGAGTATTGAGGGTGGAAGAGAACACTGTTCATTCACTCCTCAATCCACATTTCCCTGCCAGTATTGAGAATCGAACCTTCAACCTTTGGGTTACAAAAAACATGCCAATATAACGTGAATGCAGTGAGCGGATTATATGATGACATTATAACAGAACAACAATAAAGAGGGATGGCTGAAGCTGCCAATGACTAGACTATTCGCTGGATAAACAAATAAACACAAATGACTTCGAACAAAAATCAATTAGACTTTAATAGGAGACACCGTCCAATGTTCTCGCCTGTCTGTGACTAACACTGACATTTTCTCTAACGTCCTTATTAGTCTCACACTCAAATCGGTCGAAACTAGTAAAAGACGTTTTACCTGACAATATGAGAGTGCCTCATACCTGTCTGGTCTTACATAATAGGACCCGCACCCCGTAAAACCGTTTTAATAAGCCCAAAATCTTTACATATACCATACTCAATCCTAGCTTGCAGATGGAGAGCTGAACAGTTATTACACATCAGACAGTTGGCTAGGTAACAGTCTACCATAACATTGCCTAACAATTTCCAGATTTTTAGACCTAAATACATGAAGTGTTCAGGGGCCATTTTCCCCATGTGCCTTGCAAAAGAGCGGCTGTTTTTGACTTGCTCTGAGGGCCTTTTCATGAATAGTATTTAGCCTGTTCTCTTCACTAAGATTGACTCACAAAGAGCGACTAGCACTAATAACAGAGTCCTCAACCAGACAGCCTGAGGGACTAATGCCGATGGTTCAACGCCTGTGATCCAACACACAAAAAAAAAAACCAACGTAAACATTGTGAACTTTTAGAATCCTTTAAAGAAAGTGCTACACGCATAATAAAACAGCCCTCAAAGCGGAGCCGCAGCCCAACGTCAATGTAGACATAAATTAATGACAGCATCTGAATGACAGGAATAAGTAACTCTTTTGAAAGCGTATTCCCGTCACAAGTCTGCGGTTAGAATCTGGAAAGGCTGGTGGGTGTCTTTTTGCCTCGTTATACAGGGCTCACTGCAATCATGGGCGTTTGAGGTCTTGCGATGTTTCGGATGGCATAGGGCAGGATATGCCCGGCTAGCTGGCACAAGAGACCCAGCTTGGCTTGTACAGTCACCTCTGCTTTGCTTCCTCCTGTCTTCGTGCTCTACTGAGGCCAAAGGTGCTGGCACTACAGGCCATCCTGCAGTGGCAGTTTTTTTTACTCACAGAGCCTAAGCTTCAAGCATTGTTATTTGCTAAAGTGTCTTTGCTGCCTCTCCTAGTTACAATCTGTGTTTTAAACGTGTCTCTGTTATACATAAGCCATTCATACCACAAAATGATTGGCTTATGAAAATGCTTTTTACATAATATTTATAATTAATAATATAATATAACATAGAACAAATATAGAGAAAGTGCTAAGACTGCTCTGCCGTAGTTTCCTCATTAAACACACACAGTCAGTTGATGGTGGGCCCTTCGGAAGGGGAACAACACAACAACATGAAATCCCATCTTGTGGTGTCGTCAGTGAAAGGTGAGAGAGCAGGGCACTGCTCCAGATGGTGGGGGTCGGGTGAGTGTCAAGCCCCTGGAGCAGGGCTCCAGACTAACATTTGAGAATGGGCAGTTCTACAGATGATGGCACCAACATCTGATTTGATAGCACTGGAGGGATTTTTTAATCAAAGTTAATTTAAATTAAATAATTACTATTGTTTTGCATTAATGAGTGCAGTTTCTAATGCAGTTACTAACATGTAATATTATATTTGTTTGTTTATAAGAAATTTGACAGTTCTCAATTCAAATTGAGCTTGAATTGAGATGCTGATAAAATTAACTTTTATTAATAACATTAATGTGCAAAAAGTAAAACCTGATTTTTATAAGAAAAATAAAAATATTCTGAACTACGGAAGTTTGTTTCCACCACGGAATAAAACAATTTAAAAGATAATTGCGACTTTTTCCTCTCACAATTTTATAAAGTCAGAACTGCAAGGTATAAACTCACAATTCTGACTACTTCTCTCAGAACCGTGAGATATAAACTCGCAATTGCAAGTTATAAAGTCCAATTCTGAGGGGTGAAAAGACTGACCTATTTTCTCAGAATTTCAAGTTAATATGCACAATTCTGACTTTATATCTCACAATTGTGTGTTATAAAGTCAGAATTAAGAGACATAAGCATGCAATTGCGAGAAAAAAATTTTTTTTTAATAAAAGTGTTGGTTTGCCACAAAGTTTTTGTTTTTCTACATCTTTAAACTTTTAGTTTTACAAATCACCACATTAAAAGTGGATAATATTTAGAGTTTTGAAGTTGCTGGAAAAAGTGTGAAGCACTTGAAATCCCTTGAAAAGTGCTTGAATTTCACTCTTAAAAGGTTGTACGAACCCTGAGATGAATCATGTAAAATATTCTATTTCAGCCACGATACCATGGTTACAGTTAGCATTGCTACATCCATGGTGAATGTTGGTGATTTGTGGACTGAAAAGCCTTCTATATCTTGTTTGTTCATGGCGCAATGTTTCTCCTGGTTTCCACGTCACCGCCGTTTGATCTGATATCTATGGTAACAGAGAATTCTGTGCTGAATTTGAATGCTTGTCATTAGATCTCGCAACGATTTCATTAATAATGTGGTGGTTTCAAATGCTTTCTCACTGGATCTCCCAGTGCGGTGTAGTAACGGTGTTACATGATAAAGATCGGCTCGTGAGTAAACCTGTTCTGAGCTTGCGCTGCCTATTAGCTATTAGACTATTAGCATGGTTCTGTTTCACTTTCGTTTCGTTTGCCGTTTGATGTTTGTTTCTCATATGCAACATAAAACACAGATCTTAACAGTTGGGCAACATGGTGGTCACACCACTGTGACCGCTAACAAAATTTAGTTGCACCAGCAGGAAAAAAAGTTAGCAAAATGGGACCATTCGGTCACAGTCTGGAGCCCTGCTCTGGAACAAACCAAAAGAGGCCAGACTATACCCTATATCAGGGACACTCCCCTAATATTTCATACTGTAACTGTATTGAGAGGTATATCCATAAATTTCAGATTCACATAGCATGTAACTAATTTAAACAATTAAACAAAGCATATTTAGGCTTACTGAGTTTAACCTCCTTGTGCTAATATTTCTCAGCAACTATTTTAAGTAATACCAAATAAAAACCGTGAACGTGTTTGACGGAAAAGTTGGATCGGATGATGTGGAAAAGACTTAGAGGCACTCCAATCCACAGGGATTACTCTCTAAATAAACTTCAACTATATCCATCTTATATTGAGCTGGTCATTCCCTGAAACACTAACAGATGTGGATGTAACATTCAGTAACTGACACTATTTCAAGCAAGTGCATTCTTATTATAGCCTAAACCATGGGCACATTTGACCATGACAGCCTACCAATAAGACACTGATGGTGTAGCACTTGTAAATGGAGAATGTCAAACCAATTAAATCAGTCCAGTTTTGATCCATTACACATATTTTGTCTAAATTAAAATGCATTAACCAATAAATAAATAAATAAATAAATAAATAATAAATGTACAAACATTTGAAATTTTTATAAAAACAAAACACAGACTCACTGATTACAGTGAAAAAATATACTAAGTAGATAATAATAATAACAACAACAAATAATAATAATAAAACAACTTGTTTACACAAGAAACATCACATTTTGTCATCATTATTTTTAGAAATGGTCATAAGGATTCTTAAATTCCTATTTTTTAAGCTTTCAGCTTGATTACAGTGAAAAACCATGCATAATAATATAATAATTAATATAAGTATATTAATTATATTATAATAATACATTTTTAAGTAATAATAATAATAATAATAATAATAATATATAGGGAAAATAAAGAAAACATAAGAAATCAAAACATTACAAACATAATTATAAATTATAAACATTTATTGTTTTGCCTAAATAGTATAGTATTTAATATCAGCATTTTAATCAGAGACCATAAAACGCTTTGACTTTTTGGATTTTGAACTCATTCATGTAAACAAAAACAAAAAAAGCATGATTCCTAATACAGGTCTAGCAGGTGCCGAACAGAAGGGCTGCCCCTGAGGCTCAAAGGGGAGTGAGGTATCTGATATTAATAGTCCACTGCAATGATAAATCTGGATACTGATTCATGACCTAATGACCAACCTAATGAACAACGCCAGTAGGCTAAACCTATCAAACTAAATCCTAGTCTTTCCGCTTGGTCAGATGAAGCACTGTTGGAATCAGATGTACTAGATAAGAGTCTTATTCTGTATTTCCACTTGATCAGAATCAGGTAGTGACCCACTTCACTAGCTTGCTTGCTCAGCACCAGCGATGAGAGTTTAGTAGGTGCCACACGTGCCACAGCCGTGTGGAGAACGGGAATAACAATGAGGGATGTAGCGGCAGCCGGTAAACAGTAGCAGGCTTAGGCTGGTCTGAATCATAAGGATTGATCCCTGTACCAGACAGGTGTCCTATTCCTGCCCTCACAGGGTGTACGCTCACTGAGTCAGGCAGTCTGCTCCGGGCCAGGAGGATTAGCTTGGCCGGGTAGATTATGAGGGAGTGAAATGCTGTCCGCGGTGGGAGGGGTGGTCGACAGGGGTCGATTGCGGTAGACAAGACAATGCTTTACTCTATTCCACCAAGTTTTGAGAGCAACGGTGTGACGCTAGGCCTCCACACGGCTACATTAAGCAATAGCCAACGGACAAAGGCGTGCAGAACAGGGGCTTACTGTACTTAGCCAGACAGCAAGACACAGGATAGAATGCATTCAAGCACAAAACAGCACGCTGATGAGTGTGTAATGCTGTAAGTAAATGAGAAGAATGAAATAGTCCCGGCTTTACAGCAAAAACTGGTCTAAACGGATCAGTAGTAACTGTTGAATGTTCTTAGTGCTGTTGTTTTTTGACTCACAAATAAAACCAAAATGTCAGTAAAAGGCATAAACAATTCAAAGATATGGACAACAAATAATCAGCCAAAAGTGTAGAGAAAGATTTAAATAAATTAACATCAAAATACAAAATAAACCCAATAATATTGGTTTTAAAGAAGTGATTTTACGCAAGCTTGCAGAAAATAAAGCTGTGTACCTTAAAATAATGGCAAGAAAACTTTTCTTTTAATTGGCCTTGCGGGCTGCACGCAATACATGTAACTTACAGCATACAGTACAGCAGGGAAGTTCGATTCATGAACAAATGATTCTTTGTAGTAGGGCTGCTCCCTAATAGTCAACTAAACGTTAGGCGACGAGAAGAGGCTTAGTCTACTAAAATTGTATTAGTTGGTTAGTTGCAGAAAAAAAAAACTCCACAGGAAATGGCAAAGTCACACAGTCCGTGAGGGACAGTATATCGGGCAGGAAATCCAAACCTTCGCCTATCATCCATTGACCAATATGGCTTATCATTTGAGACATGCAAGTATAGTATCAACTTTTACTTGGCCACTCGCTAACGTTAAACCTACACTCAAAAAAATGAGTTGTTGAATTTACTTAAAGCGGCGACAAGTGGTTCCACGCAACTATAATGAGTAATTTTTAAAAAAAAATGTCATTGAGTAAATACAAAACATTTGAATTTGTCACGGTTACATAATATTTATATGTGCCGTTTACTTAAGGTATGTTACATTTATAAAAGTTTATTATGTAAGGTGAACACATTTATCAATTTAATTTACCTTATTAAATTAACTATATGCTCTACAAGTGTAAGTGGAAAACTATTAAATAACAACAAGCATACAAAATGCAAAAATAACTCATTGGACAAACTCAATTTACTTGAGGGCAGGAATTCCATCCAATAAATGTGTGTATATGAGTGCCCACAGCCTAAACACAGGCACCACTCTTCTGCTTAATGGTAACCACAAAATTACAGAAACTCCTCTAAATGTCCAACATAACTGAACATTAAACGCTAACATAAACTAACAACATCTTTCCCTTTACTGAAAAACACATAAAATAACACTTCAATCCCTAAATTTACTCTCCTAATGCAGTGGCTTGCAAAGCATGCTGGGAACTACAGATCCACTGTCCAGTTTGTTCGTTTCACTCAGCAATGTTAAGTTGACCGAACTTATTAAGTAAAGCTGACAATACTCATTTTTAGTAGAAACAACTCAGTAAATTGAAGTTCATGTAGTTACATGAGTGTTTTAAGTAATGTGAACAAGGGTGATTTGAGTGCAACTAACAACAGTGAAAGTTCATTTTTTTGAGTGTGCACTACTATTAGGCGCATAGCCATATGTTTGTGTGGATCATAGAAGCTAATCACTTGCATTTTTTCCTGATAAATTAAAATACTACTTTTATTTGTGTACACTCACAATAACAACAAAACATTGTGCTTTTGTGAATAAATAAATAAAACAAACAGGATGCGTTTTCTGCCGTCTCGGTCTCCCTGAACAGCAGCACATGACATAAATGAACCGAAACTCAGTGCATACTTGCCGCACAGAGATGAGAAATATATCTATAGAGAGCATATTGAAAGGTCTACCTTTAAACGAACCAATTCATATCGAAAACAAATACTCTCTGATTACGTACTAAAGATACGCAGTGAAAAATTAGCGCTGAAAAGGTGTGGACAGTTATTTTTGCGGCTGACCTTACTGCATATGCATTTTGTGGTTTCCCTTTTAGACACAAAATTTATGGGAGGAGAGTATTTAAATGAATCATGCGAGGTGATTTACTAAGGTTTGGGCTCATCAATTTACTGGTGTTTGTGCCATTACTTAACGCCCCAAAAAAGCATGTCTTAAACCAGACGCTAACTGGTAGATTGAGTTGGTCATTATGGAAATTATCCGGCTGAGTTTGTGTTCTTTAATTTGCGTGTCGTTGTTTATAAAATCCACTGTTAAAGGTTATTAGCCGAGAGACATTTCTTTTATATAAGAAAAACACCCATTATACCTGAAATGGTATTTATTTAGAAATGTTATTTATATAACAATAATTGCCCAAACACAATTTATTTAAAAATAAATAAAAATAAATAAATTCTGCATTGATACTCAACCTATAGACACTTCTTAGAAGAACCTCCTTAACACTTGACTAGGCAGCAGTGCACACTCTCAAGATGTGTCAGGGAGAAATACCCTGATGTCTGAGGTTTGATACTTAACACACTCAGCAGGTGTGAACATGGCGCTTTAATTTCCCAGAGGATTGATTTGTTTTCGTCCTCAGCATGTCTCCGGCCGTTCATGGGGGATTGGTTGTTTGCGAGGCTTCTGTGGCCTCGTCAAAGCAGCCTCATGCTGACGTTCCACAACTGGAATCTATACCTCTCTCTGTTCAAAGTTTCCACTTTCACCCTTATGCTAAAACGCATGCTGGCAAAGCAAAATTTGACAGCGTTCACATTTCCTAGAACAGCCATCCCCACCTACAGTCACAGACAAAGAAAAGCGCATACTAGCGTCAGCAATCCTAATGACTGTAAAGCTTATCTAATCAACAAATAAGCTCTTCATGTTGACTTCCAAGAAAGGAAATAACCAAAAACTCAGCAACTACTTGTTGAGACATGACTATAAAGGATCGACGGACTTCTGGGACCACAAATCCGCCATCGATTCATTCATGTTTTGGAGTGAATAAATCTAGGAGCTCCTAAGGGCCCACCGGCAACACATTCAAATGCATACCTAGCCTTTATAACATCATGCCTTTGTTGATTCTGTTGAAAGACATGCTTGAGGGAAAACAGAACACCTTAGACTGCCAGAAAAAAAAGAAGGCGTTCCGCTCTTAGATTGACTAACCTTTCCGGGACAAAAGGGGAATAGAAGGAGTTCTCTATCAGTTTTGGACGTTCTCCCAGAGGTGAACAGTATAATACAAAGAACAGAAGAAATCTAAGGTGTCCTACCATATTTCAACTACCCACATTGCAGACACCATCCTCGACTATCTGATACCTATATCTCTCTTAACTGTGGGAACTCACCTGTGCAAGCACTTTCTACTTGCTGCATTACACTAATGGTCCCGATTTCCGACAGGCTTTGCACGCTCCTGCGACAAAACGTGGCTAATAAACGTGTTTGGAGATCAGCTTGGTCAATAATAATCTAAGAATCTTGGGAAAATCTTAAAGGAATATTACCGGTTTCAGTCCAAACTTAATTGACAGCACTTGTATTTCGACTTGACTCTCATTTTTGTTATAAAGCAAAAGTATAGGTTACTTATAGGTTTTTTTTGTACGATGGAATTTGTAAGCATCAACATACTAGCAGAATCAATAGAAGCCACAAGATAAACAATATCCGTGTTAACAAGATTTTAGTATGGACAGTGTCGTTTTGTCCAATTTTACAAATGATAACAATGTCTTAAAAGCCATAATAATAATAATAATAATATCAATATTAGTTCATTAATATTAGTTAATTTTTTGTTTTTTTGGGGGGGCAAATCAATAAAACATCAAAAATCCTGTTGAATGAACAAACTTGTATTGAACCCAAAATATTCCTTTAATGATTAATACATTACCTGAGAAAACAAAACACTCAGAGTTAAGCTGTCACAAACCAAACGGGTGCGAGAAAAGCTCATGCTCATCTAGGTGCAAGAAAAGGTCAACATTTTCTCTACATTTTCACAGAGCTGTGTTTATGTTTAAACTCACATAATAGGATAATCAGGTTAAGGAGGAAAAACAGCAGTCTTTTACATTCAAAGTTTCTGAAAATCTGGCAACGAGCACAAGGTTTCAGTGACATCTGTGTCTATCTCCTGTGTCTGCCACAATCCCCGCTAATAAAAAGATTGCCAGACATGACAGCAGGTGGCTCCACTAGGGCATTGCTGCAGAAATAATAAAGCAGAACTAACAGGCACCGACTGAACCGATCTTTCTCACGACTCGATTTCTTTATCTCTAAAGGGAATTGGCAGAATAGACATGACACAGTAATGTGAGAGTGAGTAGATAAGAACTTGAGTAAGAACTAAAGGCCAGCACAATTACTTCAGTGACCTCTACTTCCACATTTGAACAAAGCGCTTAGTCAAAACCCACATTGAACTACTGCTTAGGACAACAAACGTCACAATGATTCTTCATATATCCATGTTAGGGTTGTCCTTTCAAAGCCAGACATATTTGACTAATGCAAGGTGCAAGACAAATTAACAGCCCAAAATTAGCCCGGTGTTCTTCAAGCAAAACCTAGGGAAAAAAACACTGACTTATGTAATCACTGAATAATCAGTAATATGGGTTGTTATACCCAGTATTAACAAAACTAAAATGAAAAAGAAAATAATGATAAAAAAATAAAAATAAAAGCTGAAAAAAAAAAAAAAATAGTAATAAAATAAAATTCAAAAAATAAAATAAATAATAATTATAGACAGACAGACAGATAGACAGATAGACAGATAGATAGATAGATAGATAGATAGATAGATAGATAGATAGATAGATAGATAGATAGATAGATAGATAGATAGATAGATAGATATATAGAGTTATTTTAAATGATAATTCTACAATATGTGATTCAGTTTTGCCCTGGTAATGGATTATATATATAGAGAGAGAGAGAGAGAGAGAGAGAGAGAGAGAGAGAGAGAGAGAGAGAGAGAGAGAGAGAGAGAGAGAGAGAGAGAGAGAGAGAGAGAGAGAGAGAGAGAGAGAGAGAGAGAGAGAGAGAGAGAGAGAGAGAGAGAGAGAGAGAGAGAGAGAGAGAGAGAGAGAGAGAGAGAGAGAGAGAGAGAGAGAGAGAGAGAGAGAGAGAGAGAGAAAGAGAGATTTGGAACTTATTCTTTATATTTAAGGCCAAAAAGGAGTTATTTCCTCTGATACATGTATATGTTCAACGTGCATTTTGCACATCCTCTGAAAAGCCACTTTGCGTAGCGTTAGCAGCATTCAAACTAACAATTGATATCTGGCCTCAATCAGAGACGTAATGGAGCAAGTGTCAAACAACAACAGCTGGAAAACGAAAAACATTTACTGAGTTAGAAATATAAAGCTAAAGAGAAAATATTCTCCTCATGAATAACCTGGAAATTGTGAGTAATAACCAGCCTATCTGGGAACACTCGAGAGCTCTGTTCAATAGCGCATGGCTCATCTGAAAAACTTCCTACTGCACAAAATGACTCAATGAAGAACCGATCACTGGGGTAAGTGATAGGAATGGATGTCGTCATCCCCAAAAAAAAGGTCTGATAAAAAGACACGCATCACCACCCGCCGCTGTCATTAATAATCACATATTTGCCCCGTGGACAGATCGGAGCAGTGGGACACACTGACGTGGCATCCACGACGCAAACTACAGTAGAAGCACATGCTGTCACTGCAGGGACAGATGCAACAGGGTGAGCAGATGGAGCACTTCCTGTTACACTAAATGCTACGCTAATGCCAGCCAAATATGGGGCCATTGCAGATCATTTAATTTAATCTTAATTTAATTTAAGTTTACTCTCTGAATGCATTTGCTAAAATGTGGAAAACATTTCACAAGATATATAAAACAAATACATAAACTAGGGGAGAGCGATATACCGGTAGACACCATAAACAGGTAGAAAATTGTGGACTAACTTCTAGGGCGATTAATCGTAATTGATTTCCGGCTCAGATTTTGGCTTCTAATGATTATGAAAATAAGATAATTGAGGTAGAATGATTATTGTGCCGCTGCCACATTGTGGTGCACTTTCATTCCTCCCTAAGCCAAACATAACATCCAAATCAGCCGAATAGGCTTAGTGTGTTGAAAATGCAGTCTACTGTTGCTAAACCACAGAATGTGCCTGATATTAAACGGTCATTAAAAGCCACGAAAGAGAGACTGTTCACCAGGCGGCTTTCTGTGCGCGTGCTCCGCATAAATGAAGTATACTGTGGGCTTCGGATTCACGCCAAAACAGTCAAATACGTGCCCACTGTTGCCGCTTTCGGAGGTGGACAGGGGTCAGCACTGGCACCCTGACTGGTCTGCAGCTATGCAGCCCCATACGCAACAAACTGCGATACACTGTGTATTCTGACACCTTTCTATCAGGAACCAGCATTAACTTCTTGAGCAATTTCAGCTACAGTAGCTTGTCTGTTTGATCGGACCACACGGGCCAGCCTTTTCTCCCCACGTGCATCAATGAGCCTTGGCCGCCCATGACCC
This sequence comes from Paracanthobrama guichenoti, assembly GCA_018749465.1. Classification (NCBI taxonomy): domain Eukaryota; kingdom Metazoa; phylum Chordata; class Actinopteri; order Cypriniformes; family Gobionidae; genus Paracanthobrama; species Paracanthobrama guichenoti. The sequence goes on along the minus strand of CM031949.1, from coordinate 7,282,594 downwards.
TGCAGCCTGGGAACACCCCACAAGAGCTGCAGTTTTGGAGATGCTCTGACCCAGTTGTCTAGCCATCACAATTTGGCCCTTGTCAAACTCTCTCAAATTCTTATGCTTGCCCATTTTTCCTGATTCTAACACATCAACTTTGAGGACAAAATGTTCACTTGCTGCCTAATATATCCCACCCACTAACAGGTGCCGTGATGAAGAGATAATAATGACTGTTATTCACTTTACCTGTCAGTGGTCATAAGCCAAAAATGCAGTCTACTGTTGCTAAACTGCAGGATGTGCCTGATATTAAACAGTGTTATTAAAAGTGCATTAAGCTGCGAAAGAGACACTGTTCACCAGGCGGCTTTCTGTGCACATGCTCCGAAACAGGACAGAATGTGCATAAAGTATACTGTGGGCTTCAGATACGTGTCAATACTGTCAAATAGCCTATACACAAAAATGTCCACTGTTAGTTCTTCTGAAAAACCTTAAAGCACTGTTTATTTAAATTAATTTATTATTGTTCTGTTGTATTTATTTGTAATGAGTTTTTGTTCTGGTATAGAGACAGAACGACACGCGTCATAATCTAAAAACCACGCCCACCGGGGGAGGGAAACAATCCAACCGTCCAATGACTTTGTATTGTGTGAAGCTGCCTCCTTGTCATTTCTGACTTATAACAAAAAAAAAAAACAGAACAATGTCTAAAAGCTGATATGTGACAAGGTGTTCAGCACACAAGCAAAAAAATCCAGAACCAAAAATCCAGAAGTTTTTATAAGCTGTCGACCCCAAAAAAACGAGTGTTTAAGAACACAAAACTGTATACAGGCAATTGAGACGGAGCGTGACATGTTATATTACACTAAGAACTACACCCAGTAGAGGGGAACGTAATCAGCGACAGGAAATATAATATATAAAACTGACATTTGAATATTTAACTTAACAGTGACAAAATTTTTACTGCACACATTGGCATACTGAGGCATAATGAGTGTCAGGATACCAAAATGTATGCATTCTTCCTGCTGATGCTTCACGTCTTATTGCCTGTATCCACTTTTGTCTCCTGGCTTTTACGGTTCAGTAGCTTATTAAAAACTTAGTTCTGGGTTCTTTAGCTTGTTTGTTGAACACCTTGTCACATATCTGACGTGTATGATATGTGACACACCTTGTCACATATCATACCTTGTCACATATTTAGACATTGTTCTGTTTTTTTGTTATAAGTCTGATATAATACAAAGTCAATGGAGACGGTTGGATAGTTTTCCTCCTGGTGTCGGCGTGGCCTGATTGTTTACTTGTCTTCTGTACGGCTTTGAAGTTGATTTTGAAGTTTATTCTTACACATGTACAAGTACAGTATAACTAAATGAAGTTTGGAGCAAGACCCGATTATTCAGGCGCCGCCCCTACGCTCTCAGAAATACAAGAATGCAATTTAGCAAGCATTACATAGCAAACACAACAAAACATAAACATAAACATAAACATGATACAGCACACGTGGTCACGTGATGGGATTTTTTGTATGGAGTGGGAGAGGAGATAGATAAACAGGCAGACGGTTGGAGGGGGTGGGATTGGTTGTGTATGGTGCTGTGAGTCTGAGATTGTGTTATGTGAGAATGTCTGAAATGGTTTGTCCTTGAAGGGAGATAAGGCAGTGCACAGGGAAGATAGATAGCAGACAGCCTGACCTCCCACGAGAGATAATACAAAATCATGATGGAGACATAATCAATCAATCAGATCTGGTCCTCAGCATTCGCGTTGTGATTTCCCTGAGTTTTCCTCCTGGTGTCCCACTCTTCCCTGCGTGGCCTGATTGTTTTCCTCACTTGTCTTCTGTACCGGGTTTGAATTTCCACTGCTGCTCTTGCAGCTGTCTTACCAATCTTCCGATAGGTCGTATGAGTACTGAAGTGAGTACTGACTTCTTCTTTGCAGCGTTGTTCCATCTTATTGGTGGGCACCCTTCCTTAGTGAGAAAATCTTGTCGATCAAATAATGTTTTTTCAATCTTCTATTGTCCAGTTTTGGTGAGCCCGTGTAAATTGTAGCCTCAGTTTCCTGTTCTTAGCTCACAGGAGTGGCACCAGTGTGTTCTTCTGCTTCTGTAGTCCATCTGCTTCAAGGTTTGACGTGTGTTCAGAGATGCTTTCTGCAAACCTTGGTGTAACGAGAGGTTATTTGAGTTACTGTTGCCTTTCTATCAGCTGAACCAGTCTGGCCATTCTCCTCTGACCTCTGCCATCATCAAGTCATTTTTGACCACAGAACTGCAGCTCACTGGATATTCTCTCTTTTCCGGAGCATTCTCTGTCAACTACAGTCTAGACCATATCCACTAACCTCTGCGGCATAGATCTAACACACTGCATTATTTGTTTGTATGCCACAGTCTGTAACACACATTTAACACAGCAGAATATTGACTTCTGTGGCTTTTATTAACATTATTGATCAAAATCGGAAGCATTTCTCTTCCGCTTGGCAGGAGCTCAAATTTCCGTGTTAGAAAAAAAAAAAACTGATAACTTCATGAGAAAGCAAAACACGCTGGATAAATGTAAACATGTTTTGAGTTCATTTCCCCCAAAAAAACGTTGATGAATAGACACTGAACAAGTATGTGTTTGTCCTCAACTGGCGCCATGATTTGATAAAGGGTGTGAAGTCATAACAGGCTGACTGTGCTGGAGAACGGCAACACGAATATAAGCAACACACTAAATGCAGACTAAAACGGCCATAGCGAAAACAAATAAAAAAGGTCACCGGTCTTGACTCTGCCCCTATGCATGTGAAAAAAATAAATAAATAAATAAATAAAAAAAAATCACATGCAGTGACGAGCTTCAACTTCACATCTTCAGTTACTTTTCTGACTTCAGTAGCCCAAGTTTAAATAAATAAAATGATTTTGACTGTAAATTCATCATTTTATACATACATTCATAATTTTCAATTTCTAATTTAAATATACAAATGTATGTGTGAAAAACATTACAATATAACAATTAAAACAGCTTTTTTAAATAAATAGATTTACATAAAACATTTTATATTTCACACTAGAGGTATAACGGTTCAAATTGCTCATGGTTCAATTTGTATCATGGTTTTAGATTCACGGTTTCAGTATCGTTCGGTATGTGCTATGTTTAGGGAAAAATGACTATATACAAATAAAATAAAGAAAAGAAGAACAAATTGAACTACAGGCAACAGCACAAATAAATACAATAGAGCGAAAGATACTAATAAAATAAACAGTGCTTCTCAGGTTTTCCAGGTACGTCTAACAGTAGTTTTCAGGTACAGAAAGTAAATAAAATGTAAAATAACATTGCATATTTGACAGTATAAATTAAAGATTAATCCTTATTAAAGTTACAAAAGCTATTCAGTAAAGAGCAGTGAGTGATTTCCTTGTCTTTGTTGTTTGAGTTACATTAAAAACTTTAAGATATGATGCACAGATCCAGTACACTGATACAAATGCATTGTCTTTCTCGACTGTATAAATTCACTTAAGGCATAACCCGAAAGTCTTACGGGTTTGGAACGACATGAGGGTGAGTAATTAATGACAGAATTTTCATTTTTGGGTGAACTAACCCTTTAATACATTAGCTCAAAGCAGTTCAGCACTGATTCAATTACTATTTAAAGTTTATCAATTATGACGAGTTCAATTCGGCCATAAGCAGCTCTACAGAAGATACAATTTTAATTATTCAGCTTCGTTCACTTCAATGTTGATTCAATTCAGTTAAATTACAGTGTCAATGATGCAAAATTAGTTAATTATGAAAAAGTCGATTGAACGATAAAGCAGCTCTACAGAAGCTAGTGTCATCAATCCAGCTCAATTCCCCTCCTTTTTATACGTCATCCCGATTCATAAAATGGCTGTTACGCTACAGCTGCTGACGTCGCAGTTATGGACAAAGTGCATGTTTCCGCAGTTGCTCAGGGCATGTTCTTTCCTGGGAAAACGGAGTTATAAAACCCTAGTGCCTAAATCTCATATCCTTTTAAAACACTTTTCAGGCCTCTCCACCTTATTCAACAATGATGCTTTGATAACAGCATGGGCTTATGTTACACCTCTCATTTAAGAGAAGACAAAACCTGTGTAAAAAGGTACCAAAGAGGCCAGTTCGACATTTTATAAGGCCTACAGGAACAGATGTGACAGTGGGATATAAAAACAGGAAAGCCTATTCAGATCTAGGAGAGAAAATACGTAACTAGGAAAGAAGACACTGGATGCACATCATTTTTGCCCTAGTTGCTAGGATGTTGCTATGTGGTTGCTAAGGTGTTATAAATGGTTGCTAGGCAGTTTGGGATGGATGCTTGGGCTTGTCCATGTATTTTTATGGGATGTTTGCGCCCGGGGTCAGGCCAGTAATTCAGATGGGCCTCACTGACTTCCATAGTATGGAAAAAAAATACTATGGTAGTCAATGGCTATCGTCAACTATCTGGTTACCAACATTCTTCCAAATATCCTCTTTTGTGTTCAGCAGAAGAAAGAAACTCATACAGGTTTGGAACAACTTGTGGGTGATAAATGATGTCAAATTTCATTTTTGGGTGAACTATCCCTTTAAACAATTTAGTTTTTTCATGTCATTTTAGTTCTCTCAAATGTAAATATTACATTCAATTTTAAATATTAAATGTATTTTCATTTTCCAAATTCTCATGATATACAAATGCGTGTAAAAGTGTATATTAATATAAAAATTATACAAAATCATATTAAAAATGAAGACAATTTTACATATTTTATTTATTAAAACATTAACTTTCATAAATAATAATTTATTTTCCTCGCATATTTTTTATTCAATGTTTTACATGAATATTTAATTACACATTTAAAATGAGAACTGTGATATAAATTGTAAAGAACACTTTTTTCCATTCTGGTTCAAAACAAAAGAGAGCATCCCTAAATCTTCAATGTAAGTGGTGCAGATTTTAAAGTCATATTTTTATATTTACATTCATAATTTCCAATTTATGATTTTATCAATTTTGATGTATAATTTAAATATAAATGTATGTATGTGTATGTGTGTGTGTGTGTGTGTGTGTGTGTGTGTGTGTGTGTAAAACAAATATATTTTAGAAACAAAAATAAGTATTAATTATTATTAATAAATTATATTATAAATTATTATTTATAATTATTAAGTATTAATAATCAAATAATCAAAATCTATATTTATTCAATATTAATATTTATTTATTTTTAATGAAAAATGAAAAATTATTAAATGTAAACAACACTTTTGATATAAAATTTAATTCAAATGTTATGCTGTCTTTAAGAAGAATATTTGCAATACTAGCTAGGAATTACGGTAATTATAATTAAACAGAAACTCCAAGAAAATTCATAAATACGCTTTCTAGAGAAATTATGCAATACATTACGGCTTGATCTGCAATTTTCAGCCCATTATGACTACTACTATCATCAAGAAAGCTCAAGTGAACCTCATGAGCCCCAGACCAACGGGTCATCCTCCTTACTGTTAAATTCTATAAGTTCAATACTTAAGATTAGGGTTTACAAAAATATTACCATAATTTCCGTGTTCTGCCCGTGTCTTTTAGTTGTGTTTGAGCATGCTCGAGGTGTTATGAGGGTTTCGCTATGTGCACAGAGCATACTCACAAATTCACACACATGGAAGCTTTCATGCAGCAGTATAAATATTTTAGCTGCTAATTATGGTGAGGGGGCACAGACATAGGGCAACATAGAGCTTGTACGTGTGTGTGTGTGTGTGTGTGTGTGTGTGTGTGTGTGTGTGTGTGTGTGTGTGTGTGTTTTTTTCATGGCAAAGCAAGGCTACCAAGAAGACCGGCAGAACAGGACCAACACAAAAAGCTTTTTCAAAAGGCCGGAAAATGAGTCGAGTTCCAGGGTCTTTGTGGGAACTCCATGCTGAAGCTGGACAGGTCGGCCTGTGTGCTGAGAAACTAGGCCACAGTGTTTGTCACTGCAGCAAGGTGAGGGGCTTATGGGTAGAGGAATGGAAGGGAGACAGCAAAGCACCCAAATAACCTCTTCTCTCCACCCACTATCTGGCAAAGCCACAGCTACACACTCCTAGCAAATTCCACAGACTGACTACAAACAGTTCATACCTGTATGAGGCCACTGAGTGAATGCAGACTCACTGTTAAAAGAAAAGCCTGTATTAGGAGCATCCAAAGAACAGAGGGGGAGAGGAACGTCGTAAGGCGTCAGGAATGTGATTTTGCGATCTTTATAAGGACAAAAAGGCCATGCCAAGACATGCCGGATTCATCTGACTGTCTGTCCTTTTTTTTTGGTTGTCTTTTTTTAACAATCAAATAAAGAAATTGATGAGGGTGAGACGTTCTGACATTACAGTTTAAACCATGTATTATGTTGCAAGAAAGTTTGTTTTATTTAATTGCCAAAGCCAATTTCTACTCCCATTTGGAGCTTGACGAGGTGTCCTTTTGGATGCTTTTACATGCTTCTTTAGTGGTTGCATCTTTATCAATCATCCTTTACAGCAATAAACCAATAAATAGTAAGCAAATGATTAGGCATGTTAAAATATTGATAAATATTCTTTCAATTAGAAATAAGTGACTATATTGAAAGGAATTTTGGGATGTTTGGGATATTTGGCAATATTTTCCAATAAATAAAAAAAAATTTAAATAAAATTTAGGGATGTCCCAATCAGTTTTTTTTTTTTTGTGCCCCCGATCCAATCCGAGTCATTGAATATGGAGTATCTGCCAATTAGTTCTGATCCAATACTTGTATTTTTTTAGTGTTTGATGCACACTTCAAGTACATTTATTATTAAAATCAATCCATGTATAAAGGGATGTGCAGAGAGATTCTCAGGAGATAAATTACGACTACTCTACAGTAATATTTTATATATATATAAAATTTGTCAGGAAGTTTGTTTACATAATACAGTATTTGTATGTACTGTGTATAATTATTATGTATATGTATATGTATGTATATGCACATACATACACACACACACACACACACACACACACACACACACACACACACACACACACACACACACACACACTCACCTAAAGGATTATTAGGAACGCCATACTAATACTGTGTTTGACCCCCTTTCGCCTTCAGAACTGCCTTAATTCTACGTGGCATTGATTCAGCAAGGTTCTAAGCATTCTTTAGAAATGTTGGCCCATATTGATAGGATAGCATCTTGCAGTTGATGGAGATTTGTGGGATGCACATCCAGGGCACAAAGCTCCCATTCCACCACATCCCAAAGATGCTCTATTGGGTTGAGATCTGGTGACTGTGGGGGCCATTTTAGTACAGTGAACTCATTGTCATGTTCAAGAAACCAATTTGAAATGATTCAAGCTTTGTGACATGGTGCATTATCCTGCTGGAAGTAGCCATCAGAGAATAGGTACATGGTGGTCATAAAGGGATGGACATGGTCAGAAACAATGCTCAGGTAGGCCGTGGCATTTAAACAATGCCCAATTGGCACTAAGGGGCCTAAAGTGTGCCAAGGAAAACATCCCCCACACCATCACCAGCCTGCACAGTGGTAACAAGGCATGATGGATCCATGTTCTCATTCTGTTTACGCCAAATTCTGACTCTACCATCTGAATGTCTCAACAGAAATCGAGACTCATCAGACCAGGCAACATTTTTCCAGTCTTCAACGGTCCAATTTTGGTGAGCTCGTGCAAATTGTAGCCCCTTTTTCCTATTTGTAGTGGAGATGAGTGGTACCCGGTGGGGTCTTCTGCTGTTGTAGCCCATCCGCCTCAAGGTTGTGCGTGTTGTGGCTTCACAAATGCTTGGCTGCATACCTCAGTTGTAACGAGTGGTTATTTCAGTCAAAGTTGCTCTTCTATCAGCTTGAATCAGTCGGCCCATTCTCCTCTGACCTCTAGCATCAACAAGGCATTTTCGCCCACAGGACTGCCGCATACTGGATGTTTTTCCCTTTTCACACCATTCTTTGTAAACCCTAGAAATGGTTGTGAAATGTGATTCAGTTTGGAGTTCAGGAGACTGTCTTGACCAGGACCACACCCCTAAATGCATTGAAGCAACTGCCATGTGATTGGTTGATTAAATAATTGCATTAATGAGAAATTGAACAGGAGTTCCTAATAATCCTTTAGGAGAGTGTAAATACACACACAAACTTTTTTATATTTATAAAATATTTATAATTTTTTATATACAATATAAATTATATAAATGCATATATAGTATAAGCATGCAAATACTTCTTAAATATATACATGAATGAGTTGGTATTCAAATTCAAACTATGTAAACACAAACTTTTATTTTTGGATGTGATTAATAACAATTAATTGATTTGACAGCACTAATAAAAACATTGGTAGATGTAAACATGTTACAATGGTAGACATTGTAAACAGACTGTGTGGTCACAATTATGAATATGGGACTGTTGATATAAACTTCTTGTATTTTATATGTACAATAAGCCGAATAATTGCAACAAAAAGTGTATTTAAGGTTAGAAAGCATGACGCTTGCGTGTTAAAATGCCAGTCTGTCAGTCAAGTCCAAAAGCAAGACAGAACGTTATGGCAGTGACATCTCAAATTGTCTGATGGCAGATGAAAAAATAAATAGTAAATAACTTTTGAGTGATTCCTTACAAAAGTGTGCAGAAAATATGCTAAACACAGAAGCTTGAACCCGTGTGTGTGAGAGAGCACAACAACAGCACGCTAGAGCACAACTCATTGGTTCTCGCGCATCACGCATGTAAATTTGAGTATCTTCTTTTCCTTTTAATGCCGGTGCATACCACCACATACTGTTGTAAGATAAAAGATCGGGTTTAGATTAGCTGATGTTGATCAGTTAAAAAAAAATGCTTAAATCGGCCCTGATCCTTGAGATTGGTTCGGGACATCCCTAGTAAAAACAACAACAACAACAACAACAACAACAATAAAAAAAATACATTAATAAATAAATCACAGATATCAGCCAATAAGCAATATGGTGCTGATACTATTGTGCATCACAAAAAAAATTATAAAAATTAAAAATAGTAAATAAGCCTTTCTGCAAAACAATTTGTTTTATTTTCATAATATATTTCATATTTTAATTTAAATTATTTTTATCAACAATATTTTAGCAACAGGCCTGCACTCTAGATATCAGCACTGGTCATTAAAACACCTATTTCAGTCGACCACAAATAAAAACTTGTTTAAAGCTGCAGTCTGTAAGTTTTGCCTCTTTGTCGCCCATTTCTGTTTGAAACCTGCAATTGCCGTTATTTGCAGAATCATCATCTTTACGTGGGTTGTGCATCGGCACGGCTCCTCAGTGCAGATGACTCTAATTTTTGAGGAGTTTGTCTGGCTGTCAGTCACTGTACTATGACCAAGATAAGAATTTTCACTGGAAAATATCATCTGAAGTAGTAAGTAGCATGTCTGGCACTTTTGTCTTGACCGACTGAGAAAAAAAAAAAAAGCATTACAATAAATCGCGCTACCACGATCGCTTAATGCACATCACATCAAACTGCAAAAAAAAAAAAAAAGGTGATAAATGATCCTCCACCTGCAGCATCCTCACATGCGATATAGCTTACTAGCCAGGACTCCTTCTATATGTATACAGGCGTGACGCAAGCTCGTACTTCCCTCGGAAACCTACCAGTAACACTCAAATTATAACACATTATTACAAGCTTACCGTTGTGAAATCGGGCTATGGTAAAGGAGATCGTTTTGAACAGCTGTAAAATAACTAAATATAAAATCACAAAACCACAGACGTAAAATGAAATTGATCAGGGCTAAATGTTTAAGATTCAGCACCAACACAATGCACTTTGATGTGTTGATGGTATAAAAGCCTGAGGACTCACAGGACGAACCCAGATGTTAGCAGTAAGTCACAGGTGTAAGTAGAAAGCAGAAAATAAGCCCAGTTCTCCTGAAGTACTTCAAAGGGATCTTCACTTAAACCTAAGTGTTTCCCTGAGGCTTCCCGAGCCTGAGACAGGGGTTTTAATAAAGAGCATGAGAGCTTCATGATGGTAATTACAGAATGGGCAAGAGCTATAAATCCCACTTAAAGGGCTGTGCAAGGTATTATCCAGGAGGAGAACAGGAAGAAACCATCAGTGCAGGATATGAGGCAAAAAGGGTTCATCTTAACTACCTTCAAAATGAGAGGAAGGCACATTGCAATGTATTGGAAAACAAACATACATCGTTGGATCCAAGAGTAGGTGCTCTTCACTTCTGAATAGCATAACAAAAGTGGTCAAAACATGCAAGATGGCTGAACAGGAAAGAAATACGAGGCTCTAAAAATTGAGAGAACGTAGCGCTTTTTAATGGCCATTATTCTCATGGGAAAACAGCCCAGAGCAGGGTACAGTGGTCAGGTACTTCCTGTGAGAGTTAGGTATAGCATCCACTAAGGGGAAAACATGAGGCACAGTATGAGTTTCTGGGATTATTACGGAAGGCTAACAGGCTCATAAAGCCATAAAAACACTGTTAAAAATGACTTATAATATCTTTGCAACATCGCTGCAAACTCAAGAGAGGTGAAAAGGGTGAAATTTTTTCAACTTTTAACATCTAAATGAAGAATTATGGTGTACTGAAAAGACAAGAAAAGGGTATACACCCGTCAGGCATAACATTATGACCACCTTCCTAATATTGTGCAAAAACAGCCCTGACCCATTGAGGCATGGACTCCACTAGACCCCTGAAGGTATCTGTGGTGTCTGGCACCAAGATGTTAGCAGCAGAATCTTTAAGTCCTGTAAGTTGCTAGGTGGAGCCTCCATGGATCGGATTTGTTTGTTCAGCACATCCCACAGATGCTCGATTGGATTGAGATCTGGGGAATTTGGAGGCCAAGTCAACATCTAACACTCGTTGTGCTCCTCAAACCATTCCTGACCCATTTTTGCTTTGTGGTAGGACATATTATCCTGCTGAAAGAGGCCACAGCCACCAGGGAATACTGTTTCCACAAAAGGGTGTACATGGTCTACAGCAATGCTTACATCCACGTGATGTAAAAGAAAACGTGATTTAACAGGCCAGGCCACCTTCTTCCATTGCTCTGTGGTCCAGTTCTGATGCTTACAAAGTTGCTGTTGGCACTTTAGGAGGTGGACAGGGGTCAGCATGGGCACCCTGACTGGTCTGTGGCTATGCAGCCCCATATGCAACAAACTGCGATGCACTGTATATTCTGACACCTTTCTATCAGAACCAGCATTAACTTGCTGAGCTACAGTAGCTCGTCTGTTTGATCAGACCACACGGGCCAGCCTTTGTTCCCTACGTGCATCAATGAGCCTTGGCCGCCCATGACCCTGTCGCCGGTTCACCACTGCTCCTTCCTTGGACCACTTTTAAAAGATACTGACCACTGCAGACTGGGAAAACCCCACAAGAGCTGCAGTTTGGGAGATGCTTTGATGTTGTCTAG